>PVKM010041128.1:0-13229 GCA_004027735.1 Carollia perspicillata
AAAAAAAATGCAGAAAAAAGAAAAAAAAGTAATAGAACATTGAGCATCCCATACTACAAATTGTAAAGTTCATTCTCCAAACCACCACAGATTAAGGGTATAGCAAAGAGTGCTATAGCATTTTTATTTGTTTATTTTTATTTATTGTTGCTGAGTTATAGTTGTCCCACCTTTTTTCCTATTGCTCATCCCCACCCCGCCACCAACCACTCCCACAGTCAATCCCTCCGCACATTGTCTGTGTCCATGAGTCCTCTATTTGCATTCTTTTGCTTGCTCCTTCTCCTTCTTTCCGTTGTTATCTCCCTCTCCCTTCCCCTCTGGTTGTTGTCCATTTGTTCTTTATTTCCAAGTCTCTGGTTCTATTTGGCTCATTTGCTTGTTTTGTTGATTATGTTCCACTTACAGGTGAGATGACATGGTATTTGTCTTGCAACACTTGGCTTATTTCGCTTAGCATAATGCTCTCCAGTTCCATCCATGTTGTCACAAAAGGTAAGAGTTTCTTTTTTTCTTTCTGGTGCATAGTATTCCATTATGTAAATGTACCACAGTTTTAAATTCCAATAGTTTTCTTTCTGCCCTCCTGTTACACCCAACAGATAGAGTATGCATAAGTGGTACATGTTCCTGAGTCTGGTTCTATTTCTTAGCTGTGTGACCTTGAGTTATATAACTCATCTGTTAAATAGAAACAGAAGCAGTTACCTCACAAGGTTGTTGAGATATTAAATGAATTAATACATGTAAAGTGACTAGAAGAGCTGCCACACAGTAGCACCCAATGAATTTTAAATATTTTTATTACTGACTGCACTTCAATGTCATTTGGTCAGGAGTGATCAAATGGGTGGGAAAGAAGGAACAATTGGTCATCTAATTCCAAGCCTCTCACTGTAATAATTTATAATAAAAAAGAGCTTGATATAATATAAAATGTTTTATAAAAATATTTAAGGAGTTATAGATTATTGTGAGTCATACTTTAAATAGAAATCACTCAAGATAGGTCTTAAAAGCACAATTTATTCAATAAATCTGTCTCTGTAGTTGTGTTATATAGATTTCAATGCATTTGAGTAAAAAAATCTGATTAACATTATAATTTAATTTACTTAAAGGTGCTGTGATATTCAAAATAATTATGAAGCTGATAAAATGAATACATAAACCATTTTAAAAGAAAAAAGTATTTTTTCTTTTCAGTGAATGTTGGAAGCTCTCAAGCTCTTGATAAATCTATTGATCTGTGAAACACAGTATACTCCAAGGAAGCCTGTGATATATATCAAATGATGAGATGAATTATGATTACACCATTTGGTAACTAAACATTTTACAAACCTTTTAACCGGTTTAATGTCAAAAAAGTCAAATGAGGTCAATCATATTACCTTTTCATTCTAATATTAATTATATAAACAATAATGTTAAAAGATGTAAAAATAATGGCATAAAAACATGTAAAATATTTAAAGATAAAATATATGAGATATCTAGCTCACTATTCACTGTATATGTAATGTGTCTTCTTTGTGGCATGCAAAATTATTTTCTATTCTTACATGTTTTTCCTTGTAAAGTTGTTTCAGAAACATTTCAAAACACTTCTTTGGGTGTGCAAAGGAGAAAATATGGTAATATTAACTATAATCTGTAAAGATTAAGTAAAATTAAGAGAACATGGATTATAGATAAAGAACAGAAATCACCAAAATCTCAATTAACAGTATTTCCAAATGTTCTATTTTAATAATATAATGATGATCCCAAGCAGAAATACAAGCAAGGGTATATTAAATCTTTATTACTAAAAACCTTGAGCAATACTATACCAGGTTAATTGTGTATTGCAATAAATTACACACTAATTAGAGAATTTCATCAGGTTAAAAATGTACTATTTTTTCCATTTTCTTATTTTTTTCTTATTTCAGGAATAATACATGTTCAATGAACAGTTTAAATCATACAGAAAAGTTTGTATAAGAAAATGAAAATCTTATAACTATGTCCTAGAAAGAACCACTAATAATAATTTGGTGTGTATGCACATGTGTATATAATATTTTTCTAGTAATTTTCTTATGAATAATTAAACAATTTAAGCAAAATATATGTTATTGAAGTAGTGTTTTGTAACATGCATTATTGACTTAAATAAATATTCTTCTTCTGATTTCATTTCCTAGATACACTATAGTTTATTTAACCAGTTTCTTTTTCCATGGTTATTTAAGTTGATTACTCATCTGCAATATGATGAAGCAAGATGTATAGTAGGATTATAAAAAGTTGAAGCAAAGAAACAGCTATTCTCAGGTGAGAAAAAAATGATAGTTTGTCTTTTTTCCATCCCCTTCAAAATCTCACAAAAAGTGTTTTGTCTATGTGCATATTGTGTGTGTGTGTGTGTATGTTTGTAGGCATATGGACTGAAAAAAGTGGAGTAATCCTTTCTGTAAGAAAACTTCTCAGAAACTTCTAGGAATATTTCTGTCTCAACTAAAACGTGTAAATGGCTACTATGTAATTTTCTGAGTTTTGTAAATTATTTTCAGAAGACAAAAGACACAGAAACAATTTTTCTATTCTTCTAATAACCTTTCTAAACATTTGTATAATAAACTCGTATCCATGATCTCCTCCTCAATCTCCTCAGTCTTCTTCCTTAAGTGGATGCTGCATTATGCTAATAGAGATTATTGTAAAGTGAAAGTCTGGTTAGGGTCCAAATACTCAAATAATGATTAAAATTAGGATATTAGCATATTTATAGCTCCAAGTAACAACGATTTAAATAAAAAAGGATTAAGTAGAAAAGAAAGTTACTGTCTTGCTTACTCAAGTAGTAGGAAGGGCTCTAGGTATTATAAATAATTAATCAAATACCAAATTTATTTATTTATATGTTTAATGAATTTATTTAACATTATTTAATATTTCTTAATTTAATAGAACATAAATAAACAATTTTCTGGCAAGGGAATAGAATTATAATTGGTCTAAACTAGTCAGTATCCACTGGTGAAAGATATAGGGTCAGTTTCCCATGGTGTATGTTATATGGAGTAATAAAAGTTATCTCTCAACAACATCAGTGTTCTGTTAGCAACTACTGGAGCAACAAACAGTAGTGAATGTTTTAAGTATAGAGATTATATGTCCTTACCCAAGACTGGCCCAATGTATACCTGCTTTCTATGGTAAATAATAATATAATCTTTTTACTGTGAACTTCCCTGGAAGTATATAATATGGTGGTCTAGCTATAAAGTGTATATTTTTAAGGCTTTGGAATTCATTTCTAGCATATCTCTTTATAATTATTATATAAGAAAATTGTTAAACCTGAAATGAAAATAAAAATAAGCTTTTGGAATGCATGGTCATTCCATGCATTCCAAAGACGTAAAAGACGTCTTTGATGTAAAAGACATAATAAAATTTTAAAGTAATTATGAAGCAATACCTTTCAATTGACCAGAACATGGATTACAAATTATTCTTATCAATTTGTTTTTCACTCCAGCCAAAAAGTAGATTTAGATGAGGCTGGAGTCTTTACATGCCTTACAGTGTATGTGTAATATTCTCCAGGGTTCCAGAGAAATATATCCAGGGACTGGGGACAATACTGTGTAGTACTTATACTGGAATTATATAAATAAAGCATTTGTGTACAGGTTTTGAGGAGGGTAAAGGTTAACTCTGAGAGATAACTAATGCACACACCACCAGCTGTCAGCCTGAATTGGGTTTTTGGTGAAGAAAGTAACTTTAAGTGATTAAACATCGGGGATGCTTCAGGACCAGTAGCAGGAGGAGAGCGCCTATAAGGCTTAACTTTGCACTATAAATTCGATTCATATTCATCCGCAGGCTCCGCCCTTTGTCTTCCTCAAAGTGCTTCTCTAGCCCTGGGCCCCAGGCATAAGCTGGGGCAACAACTTGCCCTCCCTCCTAGTTCAGGAACATGTAGATGAAGAAGGCACACACTACCCTATAGTCCTCCAAGTTGTCCACCAGAACATCAATCTCCATGGATTTATTACTTCTGAAGGTCATGAGCCCCAAAATGGTGACAATATAACCTTTTCTGATCTCGTGAAAGTTAATGGTATCCACAGAAGCCACGGCAAAGTTGGTTTTACATTGATGTTCTGCCAGGGTCCCGGTTACCTCCTCCATGAGTTCCATGGTGACACCTCCATCACAAAACCATGTAGCATACAATTCAAAGGCCCTAAGTGTATCAAAGCTGCACTGGGCTATAGTGAACCATATTCGGCTCTGGGTTCAGGACTAGCTGGACAATGTTCCCACTGTTCCAGTTAGTCTCCATGTGCTCCAGTTTCTGGGCTTCCTACAGCTTGAGGCCCTGCTGCTCCTGCACCTGTTTGGAGTACTCAATTGGATGCACATCCAGTACCTCCTCTATGCCCCTCACTGACAGGGGCACATGCCACAGAGTAATCTTATTGGTCTGCTTTTTGAAAACTGTGAGGATGTTTTCAGATAGCACATTGATCTGTACTTATAATGCATACTTGGAAGTGTAGGTGATTTCTGAGCTGACATGTGCCACACCACCAAAGCAAAAGAGCAACAGAAAGTTGGTGGGTGGGACCTGGTACAGGGTCTTCATGCAACACTCTGGGTTCTGGCTGTTACAGTGCCAGGTGCTAATGACAACCCTCTACCCCGGTCCACTATTTCCTTACTCATCTTCAGGATGGTTCTTCTGTGGATATTGCCAACTATGTTGGCATTGTCTGGCCACATGATTAAGCAGGTTTGGATGGTGGGGTGTCTCTGCTGCCATGCCAAACATGGGTGGAGGCAGTGGGCACCTGACGGAGGTGTCTGGCAGGCCAGGGACCTCTTCCAATTCCTTAAACAGATTTAATGTATTTGTACGTAACTAATACTTTCATACTTTGGTCCATGCTTTTCCACTGGAAAAAACATTTATTTTTAAATATATTCTATAAATTCATAAGTTACCTCACTTAGACTAACTACTTTCTAAACATTTAGTGCACAGAGTGATATACTGCAAGCTTAAACTCTTTAAATCTTTATGCTTAAACACATAATGTAGTTTGGGTCACAAAGAGAAGAGTGTCTATTTAATGGTCCTGAGCAATCTGTCAGTGGAGGGCTTTGGACCTAGTCTGCCTAAGTTCAATCTGAGCTCTGCCACGTACAAGCTGTAGGGCCAATGTTGGGCAAATTGTTGAACCATTCTGGACCCCACTCAGTGTGGAAAATGAGGACAATAATGGTCGCTACATCACAAGTATTAAACTAATAGATTGTGAGTATTAAATTAATGTTAGTGAATACCTTAGAAGAGTACCTGGGACTAAATAAATGTCAGATATTATCATCATCACCACCACCACCTCCACCATGTGAAACCCAGGGTGCAGTGCTGAGAGACCAGACCCTAAGGCCAAAAGAACACACACTATCCCCAAACTTATAATATAAATAAACAATAGAATATTTTTAAAGTAGAATTAAATATAAAGGCAAAGCAGGAACAAGGGATGACCAGAGAAAAGGTAGAATATAAAGAAATCATGGGTGAGTTCAGAAACTGACTCACTAAATCCACCTCTTCCAACAAGTTCCTCTTATGTGTGGTTTGTCATTTTGCCAAATATCTAGAATGTCATGCTGCCAAGTATCTAGAATACTCTATAATGGGAATTCAGGCTTCTTAGAACCTCAGTGTAATGACCTCATTTTAAGAAAACATTTATTAACACAATTTTCTGAAGGCAGATTTTAAACCCAAACAAAAATCTCAAAGGAGATGAATGGTTGGAGTCCAGAGCAGTTCTAGATAGAGGAACAGACTTTAACATATTTGAGAGAAATATGTAGACCATAACAATGAAGAAAAACAAATGTAAAATATAAGAGCACTAGAACACTAAGAATACAAAATTGTAATTATGTGTCACTTAATGACAATAATATGTTATGAGAAATGCATCATTAAGTGATTTTGTCCTTGTGCAAACATCACAGACTGTACTTACACAAACCTATATATAGTACATACCTGGGCTATATTGTATAGTCTATTGCTCAGAGACTACATTCTAGTACAGCAGGTTACTGTACTGAATACTGTAAGCAACTGTAACAGAGGGGCAGGTATCCATGCACCTAAACATATTTAAAAATAAAAAATGGCACACCTATATTGGGTACTTACCATGAATGGAGCCTGCAGGACTGGAAGTTGCTCTAGGTGAGTCAGTTGAATGAGCAATGAGTGAATGTGAAGGCCTAGGACATTAATGTACACTACTATAGACTTTATAAACACTGTACACTTAGGCTACACTAAATTCTTAAAAAGTATTTTTCTTTTTGCAATAATAAATTAATTTGAGATTACTGATTTTTTATTTATAACCATTGTGTTTTTAACTAAATAATTTTAAAATAATAGCTTAAAACACAAAGACAGCTGTACAAAATAATTTTATTTTTTATATCCGTATTCTATAAGCCTTTTTATTTTTATTTTTTAAATTATTTAAAGTTTTTTGTTTAAAAAACTAAGACACAAACACACACATTTGACTAGTCCTACACAAAGTGAGGATCACCAATATCACTGTCCTCTACATACACATTTTGTCCCACTGGAAGGTTTTCAGAGGCAATATCACACATGGAGCCATCTCCTGTACTAACAATGCCTTCTTTTGGAAAACATCCTGAAAGATTTGATTGAGGCAGTGTCACTCTTTTCAGAAATATACCCATGATAGTGTGTTTGGTTTATTTTGTTTTTTCATCATATATTTGCTTGTAAGTACATAATGTACCAAGAACATTCCTCTCTATTAATGAAATCCTTTTAATATCAAAATCCATTTTTTCAAACTTTTAAGGAGCTTGTTGAGGTCTGTGAAAGTACCTATTACAACCTTCACCATGAAATTTCTTGGAGATTCTTCTTTTTCTTCTCAAGGAATTTGCCTTTTGTTTTGCCTCTTATTCAGCTATGCTTTCATGTTCCAGTTCTGACAGTTCCTCATTAGTCAATTCCTCAGGAACCAACTCCAGAAGTTCTTCAATGACATTTTCATCAACACCCAGATTAAAGTTTGTCATCTGAAACACAGTCTTGTTGATTAGTTCAACCTCGTCACACTCGGCAAATCTTTTGAAGACATAAAGGAATCTACTGATGTCTTCTTCAGATCCCATTCATGCACTACTTGGTGACATCATCCCAAGCAGTTCTTGATGTAGTTACCTATGTAGTCATCCATTCAGAATTACATTAGCATCTTCCTTGGTTGCATTAATTGCGTGGAAAAAAAGTCTTCCTAAGGAAGTAAACATTAAAAGCTGCTATAAATGCTCGATCCATTGGTTTGATCAAATAAGTGGTATTTGGAGGGAGAAATACTATTTTGACATTGCTATAAAGATCACCAAACAAAGGAGATGTCCAGGAGCATTATAAACAATAAGCAAAATCTTGAAAAGTATGTCATTCTCCAAACAGCATGTCTCCATTTCACTGGAATAGCAATTCAGGAGGGTATCTTGGAAGAAGAGCTTAGTCACATGGGACTTCTTTTTGTTCCAGTAGTACTTTGGCAGTGTGTGCTTATTGATATGCTTGAAGGCCCTGGGTTTCCCACTGTGCCAGATCACGAAGGGTTTCAATTGTAACCTGTAACATTGTTCCAAAACAAAACTGTTATATTGTCTTTGAAAGCCTGGAAACTTGGCACTAACTTGGTCTCCTTGTGGATGAAAGTCCTTTTAGGCATCCATTTCCAGAATAGGGGGTTTTCATCCATATTGAATATTTGCTCTGCCAAATAATTTTTCTCCATAATCAGCTCATCTAGAGTTTACAAACAAATTATTCAGCTGCCTTCACATCAGGACTCAGAGATTCGCTGCTCATTTTCACATTATGTAATGAATAATGATTCTTGAATTGTTGAAGTCCCCCAGAGCTAGTAGTAAAGTCAACATTGTACTTGGGAGTAGTTTTTTCTTTCAACATTGCAAACAAACTCTGCTTTGTCTGTGATCATTATGGTGCTAAGAGAGATATGCTTCTGAGTCTTGTCTTCAATCCAGGTCACAGAAGTTTCTCCATGTCAGATATTTTCTCAAATTTTGGTTAGTCTTGTTGCTTTCAATTAAGCAGATACTTTAACAGTTTCTATAACATTGTTCTTGTTCTTCAAGATCTTAGCTATAGTGGAGTTCAGCAATAACCATCAGTGATTTTCCACCTTTGTAGTTCTTAATAACTTTAATTATATTTCCAGATCACTCAGCACAGTCTCTTCTGGCAAAGTTAGCAGTGGCTATTGTACACTTATGGGCAATGATGAAAAAACAACATGAGATTAAATGAATCACAAGAAAAATCAAGAGACATTATAAACAGATCTGCAAGGCTGCTGCTAGCATAAAACAACACACTATTTTATAGAAAACATTTTTTAATAAGTAGAAAGAGTACACTCTAAAACAATCACAGAAATATAATATAGTAAATACATAAATCAGGAACATAGTCATTTATTATCATTATCAATTATTTTGTATTTCACATAATTGTATACGCTATAGTATTATATGACTGGCAGTGCAGATTTTTTATACCAACATTACCAGAAACACATGGATAATATGTTGTGCTGTGATATAATTATGGTTGTCACTTTACTAGGCAATAGGAATTTTTCAGTTCCATTATAATCTTATGAGACCATCATTGCATATGAGGTCAATCATTGTTCCAAACATCATTATGTTGTATGTATTTATTATTTAATAAATATTGTGTAGCTAGCCTTAGTACATGAGAACACCTGAAATGTAACAACTTCTATTTCAGTTCACTCACAAGAGAACATGAAACATGTTTATTCTTTTTCAGCCTTGCAGGGTATCAGAACCACCCTGAATGCTAAGACTGACTGAACCCTAAGGAAGAAAACAAGGTTAAATTTGTAGTTAATAATCTCAGAAGTTCCTTAATGATAACATTACTTAAAAGAGCCAAAAAGCATGTGAAAGATTTCTTTAAGGTGGTGCATTGTTCATATAAGAATGTAATGTATGATTTGCATTTAACTGATGACAAAGTTAGTTGGAACCATGAGATAAATAGTTCATAGTTGTGATAAATAATGTACTACTGGGCACCTAGAGATGAAAATAAATTTAGTGGATTTAAATTAAAGTGTATTTAAATAAGTAAAAAGTAAGCACTAATCATTACCTGAAAAACAAATGAATGAAACATAGTACCAAATTTTAGAAACAAACTATACTTAATTAAGAGAGGTGTAAATGAAAACTATCTTGAATTTTCATAAAATAAGATAAATTGCAGAAGAAAACATTAACGTGGAACATTTTTTATAAGGTTGAAGACAAAAACTGTCTTTAATTAGCAAGTTCAGAAACTTTTCTACCAAAACCCTGTAATTGACTTATATTATATAATATTTATTTTTAATCTGATTTAATCTGACCACCTTGGGCAATGAAATAAGAGATCTTCATTTCTCTGCATCAGAATTTCCACACAGTATGAAAGTGCTAATATCCTTGTATTTTAAAAATTAAATATCAATATATGTTATTATGCTATCATATACTGTTATCATAATTTCATAGATTTCAATATGATAAGGTCACTTGAACTTATTTCCCCCCCAAAGTATTTCAGATGACAATATATACAAAATACATATTTTATAATTCTTTATATAAACTTAACTGTATTGTGTTCAAAAAAGAAAAAAAAAGTCACAGGACAGTTTGTAAAAAAACTTATTTTTATGTGAACACATACTCTTTTTTATTTATTTAATTTTATTTTTAACTATATTTTATTGATTATGCTATTACAGTTGTCCCATTTTTTTCCTTCCCTTTATCCCTGGCTCTGCCTAGCAGCCCTACTATCCAGCATTCCCCACCCCCTCAGTTCATGTCCATGGGTTGTACATATAAGTTCTTTGACTTCTATATTTCCTCTATCATTCTTAACCTCCCCCTATCTATTTTATGCCTACCAATCATGCTTCTTATTCCTTGTACATTTTCCATCCCATTCTCCTCCTCCCCATCTCCACTGATAACCCTCCATATAATCTCTGTTTCTGTAAATCTGTTCCTGTTTTAGTCTTTTCATTCATTTTTGTTTTTTAAGTTTAGTTGGTAGTTGTGAGTTTGTTGTCATTTTACTGTTCATAGTTTTTGATCTTCTATTTCTTAGATAAGTCCCTTTAACATTTCATATAATAAGGGCTTGGCAATGATGAACTACTTTAACTTTATCTTATCTGGGAAGGTCTTTATCTGCTCTTTCATTCTAAATGATAACTTTGCTAGACAGTAATCTTGGATGTAGGTCCTTGCCTTTCATGACTTCAAATAGTTTTTCCAACTCCTTCTTGTCTGTAAGGTTTCTTTTGAGAAATTAGCTGATAGTCTTAGCGGAACTCCTTCATAGGTAACTCTCTCCATTCCTCTCAGTGCTTTTAAGATTCTCTCCTTATCTTGGGTAACTTAGTGATAATGTACCTTAATCTGTGCTCCTTGGGGTCCAATTTCTTTGGGACTCTCTGGGCTTCCTGGACTTCCTGGAAGTCTATTTCCTTCCTCACATTGGGGAAGTTTTCTTTCATTATTTGTTCAAATAAGTTTTCAATTTCTTGGTCTTCTTCTTCTGGCACCCCTATGATTTGGATGTTGGAGCAATTAAAGTTGTTCCACGTGTTTCTAAGCCTTTCCTCATTTTTCTGAATTCTTGTTTCTTCACTATGTTCCAGTTGGATGTTTATTTCTTCCTTTTGTTCCAAATTGTTTATTTGAGTCCTGGTTTCCTTCCCTTCATTGTTGGTTTCCTGTATATTTTTCTATATTTCACTTTGGGTGGCCTTCATTTCTTCCTTCATTTTGCAACCAAGCTCAATCAGCTCTGAGCATCCTGATTACAGATGTTTTGAACTCTGCATCAGGTAGATTGTCTGTCTCCTCCTCCTTTAGCTCTTTTTCTGGAGTTTTGATATTTTTTTTCATTTGGGCCATATTTCTTTGTCTTAGTTTCCGGGTCTGGATGAATATTTCTTTAGCTCCTTGGTTGTGGTTCCATGAAGCTTTATTTTATGGCAGTTCTAATTGTTTATTGTTTTAAAATGATTATTATCCTTCTTTTGGTGTGGGAGGAAGCAAAGCTTTTTGCTTACACCACCATTTGGCTGGAATTCTGAATACATACTCTTAATTAAAGAATCAAACACTCATCATGACTAGCATCTTGTAGTTGGCTCAGGATTACTGTTAATTTTCCAACCTTACAATTCTAGAGTGCACTTTGGAAAATTCATTCATTTGTGTTGTTTGTTAAAATCTCTGAGGCTACTGATCTGTACACTTAAGTGTCAGAAAAAGACACAAAAAAATCATCACAATATCGTAGTCTCAAAAGTTTTTATTTATATTACTTTCCTTAATAGAACCCATTTAAGACCAAATATATGGCAATTGAGAATTATGGTTAACATTTAATAATATGGACAAAACAATGTTTATATCTTAATATGCACATATTGAACATAAGAACTTTTCACATCTGTTTCACGGCTTTGCTTTTTTCATGGGCTTAAACCTGCCAAATTATTCTATTTGATTTTAGAGCATTCTCGTTTGGCAATCTATTTTATTTACTTTATCACCAATAAAATGTTTCACTGAGCATTAGCAACTGTGAGACATGAGTTTTAATCAGTCTTCAGACAATGGAGTCTATCTATATTAGACTTACTGTGCCTGTGAGCTGCAGCTAGAAAG
Organism: Carollia perspicillata; assembly: GCA_004027735.1. Taxonomy (NCBI): domain Eukaryota; kingdom Metazoa; phylum Chordata; class Mammalia; order Chiroptera; family Phyllostomidae; genus Carollia; species Carollia perspicillata. The sequence continues at coordinate 11,872 of PVKM010041128.1, forward strand.
TTGAGTAAGGCAGAGCAACAGCAAAAATGTGAGCAATGCCTAAAAAAGCCACAGTAAAGAGAAAGAAAGCTCTCTCCAGGCTCTCAAATGCATTGCTTGTACAATACTAGGCAATGAGTTCAACAAATAAAGAGCTTCTTAATAAGGTTGACAGCTATAAGAAAGCTTCAGATCCTAATTTTACTTTATATGACACCTACAATAATAGTTCTATATTCTCCAGCAGGCAACAGTATAAATTTGAATTACCAACATTTAAAAATGAAGTTTCATATTCACCCCTCAGATATGATATATGAAAAAGAGTAAAAACATTCGAGCTGCATAGCCTTTCTTCTATAACATTTTCATACAATTACTAATATAACAATAGTTTCAGTGAACCTTTCCTTACAAAGTTGTATGACATTTTAAGTATAGCTGCTGGATGAGATTTTAACCTCAACACAAACAGTAAATCTGAGTAACAACCATTTTGGAAATGTTATAATTAAAAGCTAAGTCCAAGTAATGTAGGGCAATACTGTTTGATGCCCTGAAAATATTTCCCAAAACAAAACTTTGTAATGAGTGATATTGGTTCAGATTTGATAAGGACTGTGAAATGTAGATTTTTTTATAATGGTGCTCTTCCCAGCAAATAAAACCATTAAAAATGTACCTATTGTTGTTTGACTGAAAAGCAGCCAGTTATCATATCATCTGTAAACAGGGACAGTTTTGTTTCCTCCTTTCTGATTTGGATGCCTTTTATTTCCTTTTCTTGTCTGATTGCTGTGGCTAAAACTTCCAAAACTATATTGAATAGAAGGGGTGAAAGTGGACAACCTTGTCTTGTTCCTGATCTTAGTGGAAAAGCTTTTAGTTTTTGTCCATTGAGCATGATGTTGGCTGTAGGTCTCTCATATATGGCCTTTATTATGTTGAGGAATGTTCCCTTGATTCCCACTTTGCTGAGTGTTTTTATCATTAATCAACCTAGGTGCCCATCATTAAATGAATGGATCAAAAAACTATGGTACATATACACAATGGAATTCTATGCAGCAGAAAGAAAGAAGGAGCTCCTACCCTATGCAACATCATGGATGGAACTGGAAAGCATTATGCTAAGTAAAATAAGCCAGGCAGTAAAAGACAAATACCATATGATCTCACCTTTAACAGGAACCTAAGCAACAAAACAAACAAGCAAGCAAAATATAACCAAAGACATTGAAATAGAAAATAGGATGACAGTAAGCAGAGGGGGGAGGGGAGGGAATTTTGGGGAAAAAAGGAAGGGATTATAGGAACAAGTATAAAGGACACATGGACAAGAACTAAGGGGGGTGGAAATGGGAGGGAGGTGGGGAGCA
>PVKM010041129.1:0-13228 GCA_004027735.1 Carollia perspicillata
GGGGGTGGGGTGGAGTGGAGTGCAGGCTCTAGCTCCAAGACAGTCAGATCTGTGGGCTGAAGTGTTGGGCCTTCGCCCAGCTTCCTCTCCTGTCAAGTGCGGCTAATTCCGTCTAATAACGCGGAGCAGGCGCCTGGGGTGCCGAGGGACAAGGCAGGCACTCAGCACACAGCCTTGCTGTTTCAACAGCTACTCGAGAACGGCAATTCCTAAAGCCTCGTGGGCACACACACACTTTCAAATGCTCAAGGTCACGGTTGATGAGCCACTGCCAAGTTTCCAGGAGCTAGGCAGGGAGGGTCCTGGGTCTCCTGAGTCTTCGGCTGTTGCCCAAGCACCTGCCGCTCTCCACCCCCTCACTGATGAGGAGAGTGGGGTAGACACGCAAATGCCCAGAACCACTCTCCCTCTCTGCAGGGCGCCCAGGCCCTGCTCTCGCTCCTCAGGGCCCAGGGGCACAAGCAGGCGTCTCTCTGGAGTTCAGAGGCAGTCACTTGTGCCGAATCACCTGGTGTCTTTTGAGGACCCTTGGGGAACATACACCCCCTCAGCCAGACACGTGCTGGCACGTGGGCGTGTGGGTGGGGCCTGCACCTCTGCGGGGGAACCTTGGCCACTGCCTAAGTGGAAATATACTTAAGTGAGAGTGAGGGAAGCCCCCAGGGTTCCCTATGAATTCATGAGGGTCCTTAAGTTCAATACAAGGGTCTAATACAAAAACGTGGGGCTGGAGGTGTCAGGAGAATTTGGGACATTCTCAGATATGAAACTCAGTGCTTTGGGGATGAGCGGGCTGAAGACCTTTGTTTGCCAGCCTGGGTCCCGCACAAGGTGACAGTGGCCCCGAAAGAGCCTCATCTCATCTCAGACAACAGAAGACAGGCAGCCAACCCCCAGCATCCCAAAGAGCTGGGTGTGGTCCAGGGCCCCAGTGCCTTCGGGGAGAAAGCATCCCATCCCAGGCACCGCTGCCTGTGACTGGTCACTTTCCACAACGCTGCCCCTTCACTTAACACTCTCTGTCAGGCAGAAAGACAGGCAGCGGAGGCACGGTGGTTCTAAGAGGCAAATTGTTTCCTTAGTGCAACTGTGACCCGAGGGACAAGCAGTTGTGCCCAGGGCAGACCCGTAATGACCGGTTAGCAAGCGCTTTGGGAAGGAAGCTCAGCCGGTGCCTGTTAGGGACCCTGCCTCCCAGCAGCCTCCAGTCAGCGCTTGTCGGCTGGGAACGCTGTCATCCCTCAGGACACTCCCTACAGAGGCAGGAGAGGCACAGGGACATGGTGCCTCAAGAGCCCAACTTAGGAACTCACCCAGGGGCACAGGCTGCCTTTTCCCCACGAGCTCTGGGACCTTGAGGAACAGCCGTCGCAGACACTGCCGCCTCCGCAGTAAAATGGGGTTCGCTTCGGTGCCTGCCTCCCGGGGTGTCACCTCCCAGGGAGCCGTCGGAGAGCGCTCCCCCTCACTGTGCCAGCGCCGAGTATGCTCTGTGCACGTCCTGGGCACTCCGCGTCACACGGCCCTCTCGACGGCCACCCGAGGGCGGGGCTCGAAGCTGGCCAGTCCAGGCGCCCAGGAGACAGCCAGCTGAACCCACGGCAGGGGAAGAAAGGCAGGGACGCGGGGGAGCAGACGCAGTGGGTCAGGGCAGGGGCACCGGAGAGCCACAGCTGGCTCTTCGACAGGGAGCAGAAACATGGGCCGAGCTTTTGAGAGACAGACCGGGAATCCAACAGGGAAGACTCAAAAATGGGACGATTGGGAGAGAGAGAGAGACAGGCCGGGATGGCCGTGTGGAAACCCACGGGCAGCTCCAAGGGCCGGCGAAGGCCTCACGGCTGACCCTGAGCAGCCACCGGCTGCCCGTGCTGTCGGGGACCCTTTGGAGCCACGGCCGGTCCTCAGCACGTGGGGATGCACGGCCACCAGTTCACCCCGGAACAACACGGGCTCAAGCCGCACAGGGCAACTGAACTGTGTGCATCCATCAATTAAAAAAAAAACAAAACTCCGCATACAGTCGACCCTCGCGGTTCAAACCTGAACTGTCGCCAGGGCTCAGGCCCACTTCTCTTGACTGCAGGGTGGTGGGGAGGGGCGGCGGGCACAGGCCGGGGACAGCTCAGCAGCGCTGTCGATCGGGACTCCATGCTCCCTGCCCCCCACGCTCTGTCGCCCAAACATCTCTATGCTCTGTGCCTTCCCAGCACGGGGTGGGGGTATGAAGGGTGCCACCCCTGTTGGGACTTGCTTGGGCCCATGAAATGTAAGCAGATTGGCACGGGGCCCACGGGTCTCACCTCAAGTTTGTCCCTCCGGTGTGCTGACAGGGGAAGCCTGTGGGAAAATGGCGCCCCTATCGGGGCCCTGGAGTGACCGAGATGATGAGCGTGTCCCCCTCTTGGTCTGGTGGGTCACAGGGCACGAGTGAGGATGACATGCATGTGGGTCTAAGCCCCTCAGTGTCAGGGTCGCTAGCGCTGATGACTGAGCCACTCTCCCCACACCAGCGTCCTGCTGAGGCTTGTCCTCCTCGGGCCGCACGGTCATGATGGGAACAGAAGCCTCCTCTCTCACATCCATCAGAGGGGGACAACCTTTTGCCCGAAATGAACAATAATCTCTGTCTCGTTCAGAGTGGGCCGTGTCCACCTCGGGATCCATACAGGTGACGGGGAGGGGGGCACCCATGCTGTTTGGCTGGGAAGTGATCTGCTGGGGGGTGACCCCAGGTATAGAGATGAACGTTATTATTGTTCGTATTAACTAATGTCACGACAGCTGGTGAGGGTGAGGCCTGGGTTTACTTATGTGTTCGAGGGCAGTGACCTGCTAAGTGGCAGGGCCAGGGCTTGAACCAGGTGGTCAGGTTCTAGGGACAATGTCCTCGCCACCAGGTGGCCCGGACAGGAGGGGAGGACTTTGCATCCACCTGCTCGTCACTTTGTGTGCAGCACCTGGAAAAACAGGCACATGGCGAATGAACAACTAAGCCAAGCTCTGCCCGCGCACGGGGTGGTAGGAGGGCTGAGCGAGCCACCGTGCACTCTGGACTCCCCGTGGGTGCGAGGGGGGGCACGGGGTCGGGGGTGTCGGCCACAGCCCTGTCACTCCACCTCTGCAGGTCTCAGCTCGTCCTCTACAAACTGGGATGAGAAATGCTGCTCTCATCTACTCAGGAGGTGATTCTGAACAACGCACGAGATGAGAGTGTGCACGTATTTTGGAAAGTCAAGAGGTTATTAACAAAACTAAATTCCTCCATTCTGCGTACAACGGTAACTCACAGACTTCACCATCTCCCTGGCCCACTACCGGGTGTCTCGAAGAAGCTGGCAGCAGTGTTGAGGTCTGGTCGAGACATTTCACTGTCCATTTCCCAGACTCCAGGGGGCGCATTCCAGGTGACATACATCACCCCAATGCTGCCGCTCAGACCCCGGAAGCCCAGGGCCCGTGTCAGCACCCGCCCCTGCGCCTGTGCTGCTCCCGACCTGCCCCACCCTTGACCTTCCTGAGCCTGAGCCTGAGCTGCATTCCTCGAGGTCTCCTGCTGACCTGGCTGCTTTGCAGCCCTTGGGATGAGAACCACTTCCTCTCTCCGCGCACTGCCTCAGGGCCAGCGGCCGGTGGACGGGCTGTCCCTGGGACCCCGGTGTCCCATCCATGACCAGGTGGCTCAGCTCCGTCCTGCTGTGGAGGGAGTTCAGGCTTGCCTTCACCAGGCCCTGCAGGAGGTCCAGGGTCCAGAAACCTGAGCCACTGGCCTGGCATCAGTGGGGTGCAGTCCAGTTCGGTCCTGCTTAGTCCGGCCCCTTCTCCGCCCCCACCGCCAGGCTGGGTCTCCTCTGTCCCTGGCTGTGTTTTCTAGATCTCCCGGGGTTGGGTCCCTTATGCAACCTGACCCTTTTTCCCGGCTAGGTGCCTCCCCGTCACAGTCACCATCTGCGCCGACAGGGCATGTGCACAGGGGTCTCCCCTTCATTGTCGTCTCTCCCCCTGAAATCCCGGGCACGGCTGGCTGTCTCAGGGGCAGCCCACTCCGGGGATCCAGCTCCCTAGTGTGTTTGACTGCATGTCCGATTCCATGTGCTCCCTCCCTGTACTGACACTGACTAGCCACCGACAATGACAAGGAGAGAGGACGCTCCGAACGGGAGACCCGCAGCCACTTGGGTTCCCGGGCATTTCCCGAGACGGCATTCTGGGGTTCCTTTTTGGCTTCTCCCGAACATGTGCCTGTGTTCGATGTGGACCCTGCCCCGCCCCTACTTTCTCTACTTCTGACGGCGAAGCCAGCCTGGAGGACAGCTGTGGCATTTTGAGACCGTCCTCACGGGCGCCAGGGGTGTGGGAAAACCTCAGGCGCTGGGCCTGAGATGATTCCCAGGCCGTCCAATGTGCTCTTCGGTTCCACACACGCCTCTTCTCTTCTCAGCCAGGAGGACAAGGCAGCTGGAGACAGCCCAGTTCCGGCCTTGGCCTCTGCGTTAGACCCCCCGCGTTCCTCCCTTGGGGTGGCCTTACCCAAGGTGCATTAGAAAAGCTTCGGCCGTGGGCCCCTCCTGCCCCTGCAGTGCCCCCCTCAACCCAAGGCTGTCAGCCCGAGGCAGCAGCAGGCTCCTCACTCCAAAGCTAAAATAGTGTGGTTTCCTTTCCCTCGAGGAGCCCTTGTCTCACCTACGCTACTGAACAGCCGAGGAGGACCCTGCTGCTGCGTCGAGACCATCGCCTTGACCCCCGAGTTCACTTTTCCAGGGGAAGAGCTTCCCGGGGCGGCGGACGCCCTCAGACATCGTCTGTGTTGCTGCAGAGAAACCAGCAGCACCACGTAGGAGCTTAAATAACCCTGCCTCCCACCGGAGCTCCTGTTCCATGTGAAGTGCCCTCTCTCCTGCAAGTGTGCACGATGCTAAATTGCCTGTTAACGAATCTTTCAAAATAGCATAATTTATGCTAATTCAGAAAGGCCCTCGTCTCCAGAATGATTACTTTTACCTTTAAGTTGCTGTGCTCTTCCCCAGAGGCAGTGGGGCGGGGCTCTGCACCTGAGCTTCCGAGTGGCTTCTGTGTTCACGTTCAAGGCTGGGGACTGGGGGTGGTGGTCTCCTTGGATCTGTCTGCAAAGTGTGCATGTTGTGTGCCGTGGAAACGACCTGTCGTGACTGTGGGAGGTGACGATGCCACCAGCACTGACTGGGCCCGGGCTCTGCTCTCTCCCTGCTCACCCACAACAAGAATGTCGCAAACTCCAACGAGGACAAAATCCCGAAGACCAGCACCGCTGCATGTAAGGGGGTGAGTTTTGGGGGGCTGGCGGCCCTGCCTTTCACTGCCCTCCAGCCCTTCTCGGGGAGAGCACTCCACCCGCCCTCTTCCCAGGAGACCAGTTCTCTCTCCCTCCTCTTGCAGGTGGCTCTGACGCCCAGGACACCCCTTGGCCCTCCCCCAGTGTGAATGTTTGCTTACCTTGCTCTGTCCCCGGTGACAGCCCGAGGACAAAGTCGCTCAGGGAGGGAGGGAATCGGGTGGAAGAGGCGGCGGCGCTGAGCTCTCCTTTCAGACCAGGAAAGCCACAAGAACGTCCTGAGGAGAAGCCACCTGCCCCCGAGCAGCCCATGAGGAGGAGCACACACGTGATGAGACACTGGGACACTTGGGGCAAGGTGGCCCTCCTGCAGGTCTGAGATGCTGCCCGAAGTCTTACCAGAGCCAACCAGGGAAAGCTTTGTCGCTGCCCAAGAACCTTTCCTGTACATGGCTGACAGTCACTAGGAAACCATGGGCGAGGGCAGTTCTGGCTGTGGTGCCTTCCCAGGCAGGTCTCAGTGGCACGGGACCCATGACATACTAAGGCCACCACAATCTAGCACACACTCTGGAGCTCTGGCAAGCTCACTTAGATACACTGCAGCCTGGCCTCATGCCATCCACACTGGCCTTCATTACCCACGCTATGCCACGGTCTGCCCTCTCCACCACGCTCCACCACGCTCCACCTCACTCCGTCACGTTCTTCACACTCTTTCACTCTCTGTCACGCCCCATTACATGGCAGTGTGCTCCTTCATGCCCCACCATGGTCCCTGGGCTCCACTCACAGGAGAGCATGGCATGCAGACATGGAGGCTGTGTGGGTCCTCCTGCCCCTAACACTGGGCAGGGGCACGCAGGACAAAGCCCAGGGTGGTCACAGTGGCCTGGAAGCAGGGTAGCCCCATCTAGACGCTTCACAGCTCCCCGGCCTCCCTCAGCCCACTCCCCGACGCTGGACACCTTCTCCTGGAACACTCTCCCTCCCCCGAACACCCCCATCCCCTCCCTGCACCCCGGCCCCTCTGTCCCCCGCTACGCATTCTCCAGGCACCTGCGCTGAAGGCCTCTCGTCGCTGCTCTGTCGAGCCCGGTGCTCACCGCACGTGGCCTGCAGTGGATTGGACCCGACCTGGCTGTTGGCCTGTCCACTCCCTCACCGGACTCTTGAGATCCGGGAGGGTGGCCTGGTCTCTCTCTTTCACCTGTGTGCCTGGCACAGCTCCTGGTGCGGAGCCATGGACGCTCTCTGAATGACAGATGAATGCCACACCAGTTACGAGAAACAAGAACAGATGAAAGTCAGCCCTTCCCGCTACTGAAAAGAAACACAAAGGAGTAGCAGCAGCTAAACTGGCGGCAACAGGCAACTGGAACTGAGGGAGGGGAGGGAGGGGAGGGAGCCGAGGCCACGGTGCTAGGAGGCTGGAAAGGGAACAGGATGCCCTCTGGGGGATGCCTGGGGTGGGGGGGGCGCGTGGGGGCTGCAGGGCCCTGGGATGAGCCTGCTGTGGGTCCCACGGCCCTCCAGGCCCTGCTTTCCCTTTCGAGCTTGGGCTGCAGCTTTTAGGTCGTCACAGGACCTGAAGGCGGCAGTTGCTTCTCTGTGTTGGTGAGAGACAGACAGGCAGCACCAATTTTAGCTTATTTGGGAGCAAAGATGTACTGCCCAGCAGGGTCCCTGTTAAGTTTTTCTAAGCCATTACCAACTGAACAGATGTTTAAATAATTCAAAAAGGGCAGATTGGAAAGCAAAAAAAAGTAAAATTCCCCAAACAGACTTTAAAAAGTAAGTCAATTACTAAAAAGTAATTAGAGATAAAACTAAAAAGCCAAAGCTAAAATTCATTACACCAACAAAGACTCTGGCGAGCATGAAAGTACGACCGGATACCATCAAAGAGTCCAGAGCCCAAGATAACGAAGGAGATCACATCTTACATAAAAAAGTCTTAACGCTGATTAAAAAATAATTTCTCTAAATACTAGGAAGCAGTCTTTGAGCACCAGGGTGGTTTTTAAATAAGAAAAAGACTTTTCTACTTGTACAATCCAGCTTCTACACTATCTTCTTTTAATACAGATTTGAGCAAAGCACATGTTGAACTGGATAGATAAAATAAAGTTGAATTAGTAATGAGTTAGTTAGAAACCATAAAGCATTTTGGAAGGCAGAAACATAAAACCAAAATGTGAGCATGTGGGAGCTACATTTGGCTTTGAGCTTCCTGGCAACCAAAGCAAAAAGAGAACACAAGCCCCTCCCCGCTCCTAACTTAGAGCATGCATCCTCAGAGGCCAAATCACCCCCAGGGATGAAGCTGGTTCTTGGGGGACAAAAAAGTCTCACTTGGTTTCAGGACGAGACACAGACACATATAAAGTATGTAAATAGGATACATACTCCATCCGCACTATTAGAATTTCATGGTGAAGAATGATTAGAAAAAAATGCCTTGAAAGGACGCCTGGGAGGCAAGAAAGAAACAAGGCGGAGAAACACTGTCACTGACTGAAAGGAGCACATCGCTGCACCTGGAGAGGCAAGCCGTACCCCGGGCCTCCTTCCAGAAGGAAAGTGTTCAGGAGACGCCAGGCGACGCGGATCCCAGTTTCGCCGTGATTGTGGTTTCCAGTCCAACCCTGATTTCAAGGTGAAGAAATTTTGTCTGCAGAGTTTGAAGTTCACTCTTTCGTGAGTATATTTGCATTTTTATCATTTGATATTGGGAAATTCCTGTAATGTGCAAAAAGTGCCCAGTGTACCATTTCTAACTGTTGCATTCACCGTGCACTTTCTAACTCCAGACACCAACCTGGGACTTTTGACAGCTGTTGGGGGAAAAGAGGGACCCAGACAGAATGTGGAGTGCGGGGATTATCCAGGAGGACTTCCAGGAGGAGGCAGTGCTAAGGAGCAGGGAATCATTACAACCCAGATGCCATTCTAGAATAAAAACTACCATCTTCCACAGGGCCAGGAGCTATTTTTACAGTTTTTGGTGACAGCTCATGTAATGTGAACTGCAGGTCACCACAAAATTAGCCACCCCAGGGGCTGGCCTCTCCCATGCTCTCCCAGGGTGGTGTGCCAATGCAATTATTTCAGGGTCATGGATAGTACCCAACCTCTAACATATTCAGCAGAGAATAAGTAGTTATCTTGGTCAAAGAGTGAGGATTCACACAGGAGAAACCCCATACCCACGCGTGTCTAACATGCCCGAGGGTAGGGTGGATTCTCCTAGCAAGCACAAGTACCGTGTGGTCAGCTCAACAAGGAGAGAAGGACCGTCCAGCATCTCAGGCTCTGGGACAGCCACCTGGGTGCAGAAGGTGGAGAGGCATGCCCTTGTTTTTTTCACACTCTCAAAAACACGCAGTGACACAGACATTCGTGCAGGGTGGAAAGAGCTGGACAGAAAACCATACATGCAGTAAGACAACCATTTTGTAAAGAAAAACACATGCAATTTAGAAAAACACCAGATGAGACAGCAGCACAGCGATGGTCGATGTGGGGGTGGGCAGAAGGGTCGCTTTCTACGTGTGTGATCTGCTCCTAGGAGTTGAGAAGTGGCGGTTCAGAGAACACGAGGAATGGGTGACCCAGAGAAGCCACAACACCAAGTCGCCTGGGGCTTGCTAGCCGGCAGAATGGCTTTTCGGTGAACCTGCTCATCAGGGACGTGCTTGGGAGGGACCCGGGGAAATGCGTTTCACACGCGGAACAGGACCCACCGCCTGTCTGTCTCTTGCCACCTAAGCAGAGAAAACTCCGAAGCCTGATGTGTCTCCAGTTACAAGACGGGATTCCCCCTTGGCGGGGCAGTCTCTCCACTAGGCAGCGGAAAGACCGACAGGGGGCAGAAGCGAGGCACAGCCCTGGGTGGGGTGCAGACAGAGGGCTATAGCCTGCAGAGGTCTTTGTGCTTGGCTCTCTCTGTGAGGACGTGCAGACACACAGAGAGCCATGGGGGGCAGGGGGGCACGTCTGGGGCCCGGTCAGAGCTGATTAAACCGAGAAGGCTGAGGGCAGAGGAAGGCAGCACGAACCTGAGCGCTGGCGGCAGCACAGTCTCAGAAAGCAGCGACCATGGGCGGCGTCTGCAGTCTGCCTCGGGGACAAAAACCTAGTGCTCGGACGCGGCGAGTCTTTTTAAATACTATTTTATTTTTCATCGTCAATGATTAACATTTGAGCCTATTAGGGAGGATATTGTTATCACAGTGCATACAAAAATATAGATGATAGAGTACAAATATTAGGTTATACAAAGTTAGTTTTTTAAAATCATTCACCGACATTTTCAGAGCTTTGGAAAAAAACAACAGAACTTAATTTTGATTTTTTTTTTTTTTTACATTTCCAGCAGTTAAAAATGAAGAACTCGTACTGAGAATCATCTGTGGACACCTATTACGACCCAGGAGAGGACCACAACGGTGAAAAGGAGCATCGTATATACACACGTCTGTACAGAGCACGCACGGGACTCACCCGAGAGCGCCGTCTCTCGCGGTGCGGGCGCTCTTTATTGAGAGAGCAAATCGATCTTCCGATACTCGCAGCTGTTCCCCCACTCGATCCGGTATGTGTAATGCTGTCTCCACTCCATAAATTAGTAACTGTTCAGTAGCTGAGCAATATCCTCCTTTAAATGAGACTGAAGGCGATCAGGTCCTTCCCGGAAAGGCCTGACCGGAACTGCCAGACGCAGGTTGACGTACAACAAACCAGCAGGAAGTCGCATCGGGCACGCACCGCGAGGAGGGCTGGGTAACAGCGCGCACGTGGGAGTCGGGGCGGGGCCACCGCGAAGAGGCGGCTTCGGAAGCTCAGGCTGCTTGGTCCTCAAAGACGATGGCCTAACTCCTGCTGCTGCGCTCCGCCCAGCTCCACGTCGCTCCTCGCTAAGGCGTCACTTGGCACAGGAAGAAAGGGTTTTGGGCAAGACTGAGGCTCTCTCAAGAAGGACTCACTCAGGAGCCCCCGGTTTTGATAAACACACCTGGACGTCCCAGACCCACACTTCTCTTGCTTCCCAATACTAAAGGCCACGTGCTCCGAGGCTGAGGGCGCACTCCTTTGAAGGAAGGCAAGTGCCCTAAATGTCAGACACGGAGGGGGACAGGGCAGCAAGGACGGTGGTGTGCTCTCCACTCACTGCACGATGCCGGAATCCACCGAGGTCTGCTTCCGCGTGGTCTTTGGCGGGGGAGGCGGTGGGGTTTTGCTGGGCAGCGGAGGTGGCAGGTGCTGGAAGACAGGAGGGGGGCATACATTACTGACGCTCTGATAGGAAAGCAGTGTCTCCAAGCGGAGTCTGGCCTGGCCCAGCAGCGGGGAGGGAGAGGTGACCGGCGCCCCTGGGTGGGGACTGCCTTCTCCGCATGCTGTGGACTGGCAGGTGGGTGACACTCAGGACCAGGCTGCTGGTGTCTCTGATAAAGCGCTTTTCACAGAGCCCTCCCATTGTCTGCACAGCCTCTGGAAGGACAGCCACCGCTGTGTGTGTGGCTGCTTTCGGTCCGGGCCATGGGTCCAAGGCTGGGAAAAGAACTGATGGCAGCCCTGGGCAGCTCAATGCCTCAGAGCAAGTGATCGTGGGCACGGCAGGACCCAGGGCCACCCAGGCAGCCCTGTGGTGTACTGCTGAGCCTGCGATGAGGACCCATGGGTCCTACCCCTCGTCCCTGCAGATGCCTGCGAACCAGTTAGGGACCAGCAAGTGCTTGGAGATGCTTCCAGGGGGATGGGAGAGATGCCCTCCCTTGAGTTCTGGACTGGAAAGGCCACAGGAAAGAGGGCTGGGTGAACTGGGCTGGCACCCGTGGCCACCATCCAAGTGACTCGTTTACAAGGCAGTTTTTCATCCACAGTCTCTCCTGAAACTGCAGATGGCGGGGGACGAACCAGGTTAGCAGGATGTTTAAGCTCCTCAGGAGGGAGGGACAGTAAATGAGGAAATGCTGCAGCTGTGGTCCGAGATGATGTTACCATAGCCCAGGGGGCAGGCAGGATTGGCCCGAGGGCCAGGGATTCCTCCCTGACATCCCAGAATGAAGTCAGAAGGACAATCGTCCCTCCAGTGTTAAAGATGAAGCCCACTCTTGGGTTTGACTTTCTTACACAAGAGCAATGAATCCATCAGATACACAGACTGTAGCATTACATGCACTTGCAGAGCATGCAGTGAAAAGGCTCCATAAGGTGAAGCCTGTAGAATTCAATATGAGTTTTTAAGGGGAAAAAAGCGTGCCTTCGGTGTTGGTTGTGAGAACTCACAGCCACAAAACAACCTCGGGTGTTCAGGGTCTCACAGGAGCTCTGACAGTCAGTGGTTGGAGGCTGAGCAGACGCACTGTGCGCCCCTCCACGGCATGCTGCCCTCTGCACTCAGCTGGGCCACTGAGCTGCCAAGAGCCCCCTGAGTGACAGCAGCCTGGAGACCCGGAGAGGAGTGTGGTGGAGTGTGAAAGAATGCTACTGGGACTGTGGACAGTAACAGGACTGGTTTGAATGGCCTTTGAAGCCGTTTAGCTAATGTTTGCATTAGTAGGCAGGCCCCGGGCCACTCAGCACTGTGCCCAGCAGACAGTATTAATGACTACAAGAGAGGGTGCCAGCCTCACAGCACCAGCCTGTGGTGGCTGGCACCCCGAATCTCAATGGGGAGGGGTTCCGGAGAGGCCCAGCTGGGGGTAGATGGCTTTACGGACCTGGGCTTCACCCACGTCAGAGACAAATCCTGCAAGTTCTCTGAGTGGCGTATGCCTGTCCGCCCCCAGCATGAGTGAGAGTGACACTCCCGGAGGAACTGTTGGGATAAAGGCTTCCCAAGGGCCAGGCTGGTCTCCAACGGGAACATGTCCCCATGCGGTGTGACACTGGCCGGTGACTTATAAAAGTCAGACAAACGTCTCCCTAGAAAAGCTACTTGTCAAAATCAAACTTCCCCAAGAATGGCACCTCCAGTGGAATGACCTCCAGGGTCATGGGGTCGGCCCTTTCATCTGCCCACGATCAGGAACGTCACCCCCCTTCCTTGTCCTGAGGCCACATCTGGATGTGTGTGCCTCGTGTATTGATGACAACGGAACCACAGAGTGCACAGAGAGAGCTGTGATCCCCTCGTCCTCTTCAGTCAAGGTCAAGCCTGGGCCTGCCCAACATGGACACACTCTCACCAGGAAGAGGGCACTCGATTCTGCGGAGGGAAAAAGGTAAGGTGCATGTTTTGGTTCCGACTTACCCTCTGGTGCGGGGGTGGCGGCGGGGGCACTGGGGTGCCCACCAGGTCCTGGGTCTCCGTCAGGTTCCCGTAATCAGCTGTGCTGCCTTTCAGAGGCAGAGGCGGTGGGACCTCGGCTGTGTCCACCCCGGTCAAGGCCATGCCGTTTAGCTCCAGACCTGGGAAACCGGACAGACTGAAGGTCAAACACATACCCCACTGGTGTGGACACACGGGGGTGGGGGCAGGGGCTGTGCTCTGCTTCTCTGGAGCGACGGGGAGGCGGAAACGCATGATCCCTCAGGGATGCTCGCCAGCATCCCCGACCCAGTGCTGACAAGCCAGTGTGACTGTGGGACTCAGGGTTAGCAGCAGCCGCAGAGTGAGCCGCGGGGGAAGCGCAGCCCCTTTTTAAAGTCAGTGAGGAAAGCAGCCGTTCGCAAACAGAGAAAGGATCGTTAAGACTGTCGGCCCTTGTTTCGACTCTTAGAATTTGTATTCTTTTTTTGTGTGCTGAAGAGGGGAAAGAAAACTGACATTTTTGCTGATGGGTCTCTTCGAGAGTTTTCCCGATGACCCATCTATTGAAAACGCTCCCCAGACAGAGTTGTGCCAGTGGGTGCGGGAGACCTGCTGGGGGATGGCAGGGGGGCGCGGAGAACGCCTCTGGTAGCGGG
>PVKM010041130.1:0-13229 GCA_004027735.1 Carollia perspicillata
CTGACGTGTTTCAAACATTAGCAGAGATTTTGAAAGAGACTGAGCCAGGGCCTTCCTTCTCCCTGCTGGTGTGTGAGCACCTCTCAGCTTTCAATGGAGTTTGAGCGTGACTCCCCAACCACAAAGACCCCCGAACTGGGAAGGAATGGATCCGAGACCCATCTGTGAATAAGCCAGGTGAACTGACTTTGTCCGTGCTGGAAGAGGACCAACTGCCTGAGATCAGAAATGACAGTGACCTTAAAAGTATGTTTGAGACAACTTCAAATCCCCATACGTCCAGGACTAAAGTCAAGGCAGAATATCCCGAGATCGCCACAAAAGCACCGAGAGGCCTGCTGCCATTTCCAGCATCCCATCTTTGTGAAGCAGGGTTTCGGCAGTGACGGCACCGAAATGAGATTACGGAGTACACGGGGCATAAGCGACACACTTTGGGTGTCACTTCTTCCATCACCTCCACATGGGACCACCTAGTAGCAGGAAAACAAGCTCAGGACTTCCACTGATTCTGCATTATGATGAGTTGTGTAATTATTTCATTATATGTTACAGTGTAATAATAATAGAAATAAAGTGCACAATAAACGTAATGTGCTGGAATCATCCTGGAACCACCCCCACACCCCCGGTCCGTGGTGCCAAAAAGGTTGGGCGCCGCTGGGTTAGATAACAGCTGTGAGCCTCTACACCACAGTAAGGCGTGCACCGCAGGTGTCACAGTGTCTCTGTAGGGCCTGGTTGTGAACAGGAGAGACAACTGTAGGGGGAAAATGTCATACGTATTTTATATGCAGGAGAAGGGTACTAACCTCAAAATATCAGAGTTTACAAAAAGACTTTATTCTTTCCCTGCAAATGGTCAGCTCTTAGCCAAAGGGAAATGGGAGGAAATAGCCCACAGACCATCTTTCTGAAGCCACTGAGAAGCGTGGTTCAAAATGGCAGGCCGGCACTGCCTCCTGGGTTGTATTTCAGCAAAGACTTTCCAATTCCAGCAGCATCTCGGGATGTACTGAGAGGCAACATGACGGTGTGAAAGGACCTCGACTTTGAGATCAGAGAGGCCTCAGCTTGAATCCCGGCCTCATCGCTTGCTTAGCTGGGTAATCATGAGCAAGGTGCTTCATTTTGTATTTCCTCATCCGAAGAACAGGGGATAATACCTTTCAAATTTTAAGGATTAAGAGAGATAATGTCCATAAAGCACTTAAGTGTTATGCCTGGCATACAGAAGCTTCGGTGGAATAACAGTTGCTAATTGTTGCACATCTACTTCCAGATGTGTGATGGCCTCACAGTCTTCCTAAGGGCAATGCTACGGGATTCTCAGAGCTCAGGAGAGGTGGCAGCCTCTCTGTCGGAGGTGACTGTCAGGATACAAGAGGTTTCGTGTGCTAGAAATTACTCCATTACTAATTTCTGACTCCCCCCACAACCCAGTAGTGACCTAAATACCAAAGCCTGAGACTCCTTTACTCATTCAAAATGACTGGATTCAAAGCACTGGAAAGCCACAAAGGTTCTTAGAGGTCATCCATGCCACTTCAGAGACAAAGGAAACTGAAATCATTTGTGGTATGACCGACACTTCAGCAGAAGCACTCGGGGTTGCAGAGGGCGTCCTGTGGAGTTAGGACACAGGTTTAACTATTTATTGTCTTGGCTTGTCTGGCAATAAGGTAAACTGTACATATAGAATGACTATAAAGAACTGAGGCCAACCATGTCATAAATGGCATTTTCAATGGAGGCAGGCTTGTGGGGGGGCATGAGGACTAAAGGCCATATTGGTGTGATTCCTGTGTTAGAGTTCAAAGTACATGGGTGACACATGGGACCTACAAGTTTACCAAATCTGTACCATCACAAGGTGCTTTGTAATGGGGCTTTACCACACCTGAAAACCTTTTATCCTCTCGGCTGAAAGAATAATACTCGAAGTTATACAGGCCACAGCTCATTCTAGAGCTCCAACTCAAATAATTCCTGACTTTTCCATCACAGGATACCATTGGGGATGGAGACATGTTCGATTTTCTGTTACCTTCCTCAGCAACTAGGTAAATCATGAAACAGCCCTTGAGAAGTTATACATAATTTTATGCCCAGTGTGTATACAAAATAAGCAGTAAAACCAATTTTTCTTAAATGTTAAGCAAGAGACAACCTATAGTGGAAACATACAATATTTCACGGAAAGACTTTTTTCTTTAAATGGTCATAATTCACTGAGGACATTTTGTTCTTGCCCGACAGCTGTTACTCTCATATGGGCCATGCAGAAATAAAGAAAGCGCCTCCACGAAATTTGGCATTTTACTCTGGAGGGACGGCATCATGCTGTGACGTGGGAAATATGCACCTGCCGCCTGCCGCGGCTCTCAAACTGTTCTGAGGAGCACGAGCTCTGTAAGTTGCTAAAAGACATTTAGGGCAAATCAAGTTTGGGAACTATATCGCTTTCTTGGAGATTAATAATGCACATTAGCATATTAAAAAGTTGGCAGAAGTAGTGCCGCAGGAAGAAATTCTGCATAACCTGTCATTCTGCAAAGTTACTTGAACCATGAAACACTTTTTTAAAAAAACCCCACAGAACCATTAACATATTGCAGTATATACCGTTCTTCAAAGTGCTGTTTGGGAAATTCTATGCTAAATTATGTCTAAAGACAGTCTGGCAAGCTCTAAAACAGCCAAAGGAGAGAGTGCCAGGGCCTCTGAAAAGGTGCCAATTTCTGAAGGTCCTAACCTTCTGGGAAGACACAAAGACGCCTGAGACGGAGCGCAGCTGAGACGCAGAGCAGAAGGCAGACCAAAGCCCTCCCGTCTCTGCCCCTGCCCCACTTTTCCCCGCCCCCGAACATGGGTCGGAGGCTCCACTCTCAATCTTCTTGACCAGCACTGGACCAGCTTGTACACTCATCTTTCTTCCCTATTAGACTGTGAGCGTCTGCAGGGCAGAAGCCTGTGCCCAGCTGCTATAACTCAGTGCCTTCCTGCTGGCTGAATAAAAGGGTGACCCACACTAAACCTGGTTCATCGACATTACTAGTAAACATTCATAATGGAATCAGCTGACGTTTATTGAACATTCAGGGCATGATAGGCACTAGGTAAACACCCTATGAGGTCGATATTATTATCTTGATTTTAAAAACATAGTAACTAAACCTAGAAATTGCCCAAAGCTACTCAGCTAGTAAATGATGGAGCCCAGATTCAAATCAAGACAATATGACTTCACAACCTGGGTTCTTAACAAATACGCTACTCTTCCTCTCTTGTAAGACTCATCTCGGTAGTAAAATTCCATGGTCCTGTGGCGGAGAATGTGCATAGAACCAAACCAATGGAAGAACCACTGCCAGAACTGTCGGATCAGCAGGGTTTAAAAGCGAAGGGGAGCACGCAAGGACAGCCTGCGCACCCGGCAGAGTGAAGGACCGGGAAGGGACGGTGGGACCCACGCTAGAGGCCTCCCTGAGGGAGTGGCATTTGAACTGAGACCTGAAAGACAAACAGAAGTTACCAGCTGAAGACTATAACTAGGTATCTAAAACACCTAAGTTTTTAAACAGTATAAATATTCTCATAGTAAATTAAACTCACATTTTCGGTTTTTTATGTTTGCCTTACATGTGGACTACATGTGCGTGATACCTAGTCCTCGGTTGCCACGGTGGGTTAAAGGGTGGCCCCCACAGATGTGTCCACGTCGTAGCACCTGGAACTTGGGAACGTGACTCTGAGAGAAGGGTCTTGCAGGTTATCAAGTTAGGGATCTTGAGATGAGATCTGGGTTAAAAATTACCCAGCTGGGCCCTAAATCCAATGACAAGTGTCCTTATAAGAGACACGCAGAGGAAAGACACAGAGGGAGAAGGAGGGGAAGGCCCTGTGAAGCCAGAAGCAGCGAATGGGGCTGTGCAGCCACAGCCAGCCAAAGGCTGCAGCCGCCAGAAGCTGGAAGAAGCAAAGGAGGGTTTTTCTGTAGGGCCTTTCGAGGGACCACGGCCCTGCCAACCTCTTGATAGATACTGGACCGGTGGCCTTTAGAGCTGTGACAGAATACATTTCTGTTGTTTTAAATTGGCAAGTTTGTGTAATTTGTTATGGTAGTCCCACAGAATAAATACGCTTGGCTTCTCCCTGCTACTGAGCGTGCATCTGGGCCAGTTTCCCCTAGATATCTATCACTTTACACTCAGGGAATCGAAAGTTATACAGATAAACTAAGAAGTCAAAACAAATGCCAAACATCGTATATCTCGAAGCCAAACATATGTTTGGATATCAGATATGACTGTATAATTTGTACCACTGCCTCTATTAGCAAGGATAATGAGGCATGGATATATGGATGCTAAACATCCCAGGAAATGGCCCTGAAGTTATTATTTGAAAGAAGCACTCTGCCTTTTTTTTTTTCTTTTCAACCAGCCTGGTTGCACTTTCCTTTGCCACCACTACCCTGAGTCACTCTATTTTGTACAGCCTATAATTTTAAAGTGCACAGCGATTCATCCTGTATCACTGTTCTTTAAAGCAATTCTATTGTCTTTAGTTGGGCTTTTCAAAAAATGGTATGCACATGTAAAGAGGAGTTTATTAATTTTATTTTTATAATAAGTGGTGACTTTAAATCTGCTATCTTTAGATTTTCAGATGCTGTCCATCTGTTTTGTGAAATAGAGCAATATCACCAAAGCAGTTCTGGGGAGATGACCCTGCGGTGTTACACGCATACACATACCTCCGCATCATCATCAATTTTCCCAAAGGACTCTACGAAGGTCAGAGGTGGTATTATTTTAAGCAAGCAAACAAACAACTGCAATTTTTGATGTTTCAGTGAGATATTTTATTCTTAATAAGCTGTTATAATAGATATTATATTGATAAAATTGTGAAAAACTACACCCAAAGCTACATTGCAGTGTTGTTTATAATATTAACAATGGGAAAATATAATTGTCAAAAAGACAGCAATTATTAAACCATGGTGCATCATATCTAGGGTAGAAAGATATCATGCTACTTGAAATTATGTTTTAGAGATGGTTATTTTTTTAAAAACTACATAACAAAAGATACATATAGATACATCTATATGCATACTTGGTGTATACATATAGATGTAAATGAAGATGTACATTATAGAGGTACGAATACATATGATAGATATATTATATGTTATTGCTGTAATTTGGCTATAACTGAAAGGTTAATCATTTATCCAAATTAAAAAAGGGGTAAGTGAGAAGCTTCCCAGATTCTTAAAGTAGTTAGTTGGGGAAGTGGTCACACTGCATACTGTATATGAATTGGGTCTACCATTCTTTCTTTTCTTTTTTTATTTTCTTTTATTTATTTATCTTTAGAGGAGAACGGAAGGAGAGAGGGAGAGAAATATCAATGTATGGTTGCCTCTCATGCGTGTCCCCTGCTGGGATCTGGCCCACAACCCAGACATGTGCCCTGACTGGGAATCGAACCGCGATCCTTTAGTTTGCAGGCCCTTACTTAATCCACTGAGCTACACCAGCCAGGGCTGGATCTACCATTCAGACCTGTCTGTGAAGAAAAGGCACAAGGAATTACAGAATTTTGTTCCCTGCTCTCCCTCCTAAACAGCAAGCAGAGTATATCTATGACTTTCTGTACATATATATGTTGAGAACTGAGTGAAGAGATTCTGGATTGAACACATAATCCTGTGTTTTCTCCATATTGAGCTAATTTAAAGTGGAAACAAATCACCTTCCTGAAGCCATGGTTTTTCTCATTACTTGACCAGAAAAATGTCCCCAAACCCTGAACTATTTGCCAACTTCAGAGTTAAAACAGGAAAATCAACTTGGAGAAATTTCTTCCTATGTTCTAGGCTGATAATAAGAAACTAGTTCTTGTAAACCCAAATGAATCTAAAGGAGCTCACCGCATTCAATGAGCAGAGACAGTCCTCATATCCTGACTATTTCTCCACGACCAACTTTTAGGCCCATAAATTCAACCCTTAGGATTAGGGTGTCAATTAAGGAGAACTGTTATTTTTAAAAGTTGTGTAGATTAAGAAAATGAAATTAGAAAATCTTAAGGAACCCACCAAAAAGTGTTGAACAAGTAAGACTGTGTTTATAAAACCTTAGTCTGTGCTTTGGAAATCATACATTGCAGCACCCAAAAGAGAAATACAGGAAGTGTCAGACAAACCAAAAACGAAGAGAATTTGTTGCTACAGATCTGTACCACAAGGAAAGAAGGATAAGGGAAGTTCTTTAGCCTCATGGAAAGTGATCCCAGATAAAAATGTAGATATTCAGGAATAAATGAAAAAACACTCAAAATGATATATGTGAGTAAATGATAAATGAGGGTAAGTGTAAAAGCTTATTTTTCCTCTTAATTCCTTAAGAAACATAACTGTTGAGAGAAAAATTCTAATATTGTACTATAGGGATTATATCATACATAGATGAAATATAAATGACAAATAATGCCACAAAGGATGGGGTGATGGTAAATGAAACTATATAACTGCAAGATTCTTACATTTCACTTGAAGTGGTACTTTTCACTTGAAGTATTAACTTTAAGTAAACCATGAAAATTGTAATTTCTAGAGAAACCATGACAATAAAACAATTCAAAGCAATATAGCCAAGAGGCCAGTAGAGACCCAACTATATGTCTAGAAGAGATGCAGACACAGGGCGGCTGAACATAAAAGAACAGAAAAGACATAACATGCAAACAATAAACAGAAAGAAGCTGGAATATTATATCGATATCACACAAAATAGATGTCAACAAAAGGCTTAGTACTAAAGATGAAGGGGAAACATTTCTCAAGGATTAAAGGACCAATTCATCAAAAGAGCATAATAATCTTTTTTCTTTTCTTATTATATTTTTCCATTACCATTTATCCCCCATACCCTCTTCCACTTCCATCTGCCTCCCTCCTCCTGCAATCAATTGCATAATAATCTTCATCATTAAGTGTGTATGCACATAATAGCAGAGCTCAAAATCCATGAAGCAAAGACTGACATCACTTAAAGGGAAAAATACGTAAGTCCACGCATCATATGTGGAGATTTTAAATCCCTCTCATACTAACTAGACAAAAAAATCAGTAAGGACATAGAAGATCTGAACGCTACCAACCACCTTGATCTAGCTGGTATTTTTACAACACTGTACTTAATAGCACAGAACACACATTCTTTTCAAGTGTACATGAAACACTCATCAAAAAACTGACCACATGCTGGGCAATAAAACTAGTCTCAATCAGTTTTAAAGAAGTGAAATTTTGTAGTGTATTCTCTGACTACAATGGAATTAAATTAGAAATAAAAACAAAATATTTGGAAATTAAACAACATATACAACATACTTTTAAATAACGCATGGGCCACCAAAGATATCAGAAGGAAAATCAGCGAATACCTCAAGCAGGATGATACTGAAAACACAATGTGAAAATCTGTGGGATGTGGATAAAGAAATATTTAGCTGCAGGTTCAAAAGTTTATCTTAGAAAAAGTAGGTAAAGTTCCATTTTAAGAAGCTAGACAAAGCAAAGCAAAGTAATATAGACTGAAAATAAGTAGAAGGAAATAACAAAGATATGAGCAGAAATCAAAGCAATAAAAAAACATAAAGAAAATTAACAAAGTCAAAAAGTAGTTCTTTGAAAAGTTTAACAAAGTTGCTAAACCCCTAGGTAAACTAAATAATAAAAAATAAAAAAGAAAGAAAATATAATTCACCAATATTAGCAGTAAAAGATGGGACTTCAGATTTGATAGATTCTACATGTACCAAATAGAATAATGGAGTATTATAAACAAGTTTATGTAAATAAGTTCAATAACTGGGGTGAAATAGGCCAATTCTTAAAAAATACAACTCATCAAAATTCATGTAAGATAAAAACACAAACTCCAAATACTTATATATTTGCTAAGGAAATTAAATGATTAAAACCTTCCCACAAAGAAAGAACAGCAATCTTACATAAAATCTTTCTGAAAATAAAGAAAAAAAACCCCAAACACCATTTATATGGATAGTATACTCTGATACAAGACCTGGAGACATTACAGAAGAGAAAATTACAGACCAATATCCCTCAACATTTAACAAAATGTTAGCAAATCAAAGCCAAAAATACCTAAAAAGCCTAACACATCATTACAAAATTGGGTTTCATTCAGGACATAAGAGATAATCAATGTAATCTACTATATTAAGAAAAATAAAGGAGAATAAAATAATTTGTATATATATGTAAAGAAAAATTATTTGATGAAACTCAACATCATTTGATGATAAAAAATTCTCTTTAAATTAGGAGGAGAAATTTCCTTAATCTGGTAATTGGTATCTATTAATGGTTTAACCTAAATAATATGCAACATAATGGTGAAATATTGAATGCTTTACGTCTAAAGTAAAGAAGATACCGAGGATGCCCACTCTTGAAGTAAGGCAAGAAAAAGGGTATAAATATCAAAAAAGAAGAGGTGAAACTATCTCTGTATGCACATGACATGATTTCTTACACAGAAAAACCTAAGGAATCCACAAAACAACCAGAGCAGGCGTATCAAACTCATTTTCACCGGGAGCCACATCAGCCTAGTGGTTGCCTTCGAAGGGCTGAATGTAGAGCTCCTTGCCCACAGTTAAGGAGCAGTTACATTTATATAGTTCTGATATTACATTTGGTCCTTTGAAGGCAACTGCGAGGCTGATGTGGCCCCTGGTGAAAATGAGTTTGACACCCCTGAACGAGAAGAATAGAATTTAGCAAGCTGCAGAATACAAGCTTAATATACAAAAATCAACTGTGTTTTAATAACAGCAGCAAACAGTTGGAAATTGAAGTAAAAATTCAATTTATAATAGCATCAAAAACATAAAATACTTAGGCATTAATTTAAAAATATGCACAAAACCTGCATATTTAAAAAACTACTGCTGAGAGAAATCAAAGAGGACAAAGAAATAGAGAGATGTAATTAGCTCATGAAGGAAGACTCATCACCGAGCTGTCAATCCTCTCCAAATTAATGTACATATTAAATGTTACTGTAATCACGTCCCTCTTTTTTTACATAGAAAGTGACAAGCTGATTCTAATATTTATATGGAAATACAAAGGACCTAAAGTATGTAAAGCAACTTTGAAAAAGAAGAATCAAGTAGGGAGGATTTATAATACCTTCTACTTCAAGACTTTCTACAAAGCTGTAGTAATCAAGATAGTTAATATGGGCACAAAGACACAGACAAACGTAACAGACTAGAGAGCTAAGCATGGGTCTACTTAACTTAAAAGGCCATTTTATTTTATTTTTATTGTTGACACTACTACAGATGTCCCCATTTCTCCCGCTTTGCTCCCCTCCCCACCCCCCGCTCCAGGCCTTCACCATGGGGCTGTGTCCGCGGGCTATGCACATGTGTTCTCATCCCTGCCTCCCCACTCTGACCCTGACCCCACCCCTCTCTGAGATCTGTCTGTTCCATGTATCCATGCCTCCGGTCCTCTTTTGTTTGTCAGTTTATTTTGTTCATTAGATTCCACATATGAGTAAGATCATGTGGTATTTGTCTTTCTCTGACTGGCTTATTTTGCTTAGCATAATGATCTCCGGGTCCGTCCATGCTGTCGCAAAGGGTAAAAGGGTTCCTTCTTCTTTTTTTTTGAACTTTTTAAACTCCTCACCTGAGGATATGTTTTTTAAGTTGATATTAGAGAGAAAGGAAGAAACATCAATCGGTTGTCTCCCCCACATGCCCTAATCGTGAATTGAACCCACAACCTAGGTAAGTGCTCTGACTGGGGATTGACACCCACAGCCTTCTGGTGTATGAGATGACACTCCAACCAACTGAGCCACCTGGCTAGGGTGAGAGTTCCTTCTTTTTTACAACCATGTAGCAGTCCATTGTGTAAATGTGTCCTTTTTTACCCATTCATCCACTGACAGGCACTTGCGCTATTTCCAGATCTTGGCTATTGCAAATAATACTGCTATGAACATAGAGGTCCATCTATTCTTTCTGATTGGTGTTTTGGGATTCTTAGGATATATTCCCAGAAGTGGGATTGCTGGGTCATACAGCAGTTCCTTGATTTTTGGTAAAGCTGCCAAAGCAAACCAATGAAGGGCCTTTTCAACACATGATGCTGGTACAACTGGATATCCATGGTAAAAAAACCTTGACTTCTACTTCACAAAATATATAGAAATCAATCTGAGATGAATCATATTTAAATATTAGCGCTAAAACACTAATGCTTCTAGAAGAAAAATATAGGAGCATACTTTCATAGTTTGGTGGTAGGTAAAGGTTTACTGGGACCAGAAAGTAAAAACCAAACAACAAAACTGGATACATTACACTTTATCAAAATAAAAAAGCTTCTGTTAATCAAAAGACACAATTCAGAAAGTGAATAGGCAAGCCACAAGCTAGAAAATATTCAGAAAATATATATGTGATACAGGACTTCTATCTAGAATAAATCAAGATCTACAATTCAATAACAAGGCAAGCAACTTAATAAAAATGGGGAAAAGATTTGAACTGACACTTCACGAAAAAAGATATATGAGTAATAGCCCTGGCTGGTGTAGCTCAGTGGACTGAGCACACGCTGCAAACCAAAGGGTCGCCCTTTTGATTCCCAGTCTAGCGCACACGCCTGGGTTGCGGGCCAGGTCCCCAGTGGGGGCCATGTGAGAGGCAACCACACATTGATGTTTCTCTCCCTCTCTTTCTTCCTCCCTTCCTCTCTCTCTTCCTATCTTTTTTAAAAAAAGATATATGAGTAATAACACAAAAAGCTGCTCAACAGCAGAAGTCATCGGGAATATAAATTTAAAACACAGTGAGACACATTACAGGATCACTTAAGTTAAAAAATGCTGTTGTAAGAATGTGGAACAACTTGAACTGTTGTACATTGTTGGTGACTATAAAAAGATATGCTGTGAAAAACAGTCTGACAGTTTTTTATAAAAAATATTCTTTCCCCTTGGACCCAGCAAGGGAAATAAAAATATATGTCTCGAAAAAAAGTAACAGAAAAATGTTCATAACAACTTTATTCAAGATAGCCAATAAGTAGAAACAGCCAATGTGTCCAACAGGAGAACAGATGAACTGTGGAGTATTTGTAAGATGGACTACTATTTATAAAAAAGGACAAACTACTGTACATGCAACTACATGAATGAATCTCAAAAATACATTGAGAAAAACTTTATAAAGAGTGCACACTGTACCCTGGCTGGTGTGGCTCAGTGGGTTGGGTGTCCTCCTGCAAACGGAAAGGTTGTGGGTCTGTTTCCCAGTCAGGGCACATGCCTGGGCTGCAGGTTCAGTCCCTGGTCAGGGAGCCTATGAAAGGCAACCAATTGATGTTTCTTTCTCACATCGATGTGTTTCTCTCTCTCTCTCCCTCCCTCCCTTCCTTCCTTCCCCTCCTCTTTCCCTTCCTTCCTTCCCCTCTCTCTAAAACCAATAAGGATGTCCTCAGGTGGGGATAAAAATGTATAAAAAGGAGTGGACATTGTATAATTCCATTTTTGTGAGTGGGGGCAGATGTTGACAGTGAAGGGGCAGAAGGGAACTTCAAACAAATATTGAATTTCAGTTAAGATTTATGGTAAAGTACTTAGGAGTAAAGTGAGCTTAAGTTTGTAACTTACTTTGAATGCATCAAAAAGTAACAGATCGACAGAGGGATGAATAGATGCAAAGATACACTATCAGGGAAATATAGCAAAATGTTAACTGAGCCATATATATGAATGTTCTTTAAATAATTATTTCAACTGTTCTAATATTTGAAACTTTTCACAACAAAATGTTGGGGAAAAACTGTGTTTTCAGCCCTGGCCAGTGTAGGTCATGGCTGGGTGTCGTCCCGCAAACCAAAAGGTCACTGGTTTGATTCCCCATTGGGGCACACGCCTGGGCTGCTGGCCAGGTCACCTCCGTCGGGGGCAAGTGAGAGCCAATGATCAATGTTCATCTCTCACATCGATGTTTCTCTCCCTCTTTCTCCCCCCAGCATTTTAAAAGTAAATAAATAAAATCTTTAAAAAAATTGTGTTTTCAATTCCTCTGCTCTCTCACATTGCCTGTACAAATTAGAACTGAATTTGTATGAAGTAAGCCAACAGGGGATGCTATTTTCAGAGTCATGACTTTATCTTTTAAAAAAACCAACACACTTTAACAGGAAAAAAATAAACCAAAACATTCCTTGTCACCAAAGAATGAATTAAAATGCAGAGTGATTTTAGCTTCACAGTATATATGCAATGGCTCTGGCTCTGATGGAGAATTTCAGAAGTTTCATGCACTGTGCCTCAGCTTAGATGCCTATTTCCAAGGCCAATCATTTAAAGATGGGCGTCTGCCTTCACTGTAGTCTTTAGCACAAGAAAATATATTTGCTGAATTTGGGGTCTCATGGTGAAACTGAAGGATTATGCAATGTCAACAAAACAACTAAAAAAAAGTCAAGAAAAACACATAACAGAGGGATAGTCATATAATATATTACAGACAGATTTGATGTTTATACCTTCAAGAAAAAACTTTTTGGTTTCATTACCTTTATCGAGAGATGCCCCCGCCATGTGGTAAAAGCTCAATGCAGTGTCCACATCATTAATATTCTTTAGGAAAGTAAAGAAGTTCTCCACTTCTTGAAATGTCAGACCCTGAAAGAAGAGAGACCGCAGAGTAAGGCGGGAACCTCTAAAAAATGCCACACAAAATACAGAAAAGTAGGCTGTTACTTATGTCTATCAATCAGACATGTGTCTATGTCTAGAACAGAGACTGAATAAATTAGTCAACGGATGTCAAGTTTGAACACAATAGGGGAACCAAACTCTAGACTTTTACCCTGAGAAAGGCAAGCTGGCTAATTGCTTTCCCCTCACATGTAAAATCTGACATAAAGCTTTTACAGTGGTGGCTGAATGTCTTTAATGAAAATATTTCTAACTGTGCCCTGCAATTAGTCACAGTATCTATTTTGACATTTCCTAAATGAGCTGCAGCCACTTGGTCTGTCTTACATCTTAAAAAGACCAGAGTCAGGATTCCATTTAAATAATCTACTCAGAGGTTAGCTAAGCCTTTTAAAGCTTAAACTAATCAAAGAATCCCCAACTTCTGTG
>PVKM010041131.1:0-13227 GCA_004027735.1 Carollia perspicillata
TGCAGACTGAAAATATAAATATGCCTGATTAGAGTTTGTAAACATTGAATGATGATCCACAACACAAGTTAGGGATGTTTGAAAAATGCTCCTGGTGTAGACCTTGTGGTCATAGAGAGGGATAAATATGACATTTTGGGTTGGGCAGATCAAACATATAACCTGCAATAGCATTTCCTACATTACTTTGGGGTACCTCTTTATATCTCTGACATTGAAGTTGTGAGCTTCATCATTTACAGCTTTATTTTTAGTCCTATGTTTTTATTCTACAACGAAAGAGCCGTTATGAACTGGTGTGATGTCTCTTTTGTTTGACATTGTAGTAAAACGATTTAAAATACATATACTTCCCTATGCCCCTATGATGGATTGAGGGAAGATGAGGTCATCTGCCAAATAATTGAAAAGTTGTATTTAAATAGAATGTGAGAATTGCTTGATGGGAGTTTGTTTAGAAATGCAGATTCCAAGGCCCACCTCATTAGTCTGATGGGAGAAACCTGTACTTTTAAATCACTTCTCAGCAGAGTCCAAGACCATGGTTCAAGAAACAATGAGAAAAGGGGATTTCCTTCAGCATTGTTGCTAGCTCATAGAGTGCCTTTGTGAGAATTGGAAAAAGGCACCCCCTCCCCAAACATTTGATTTCCATCTGCCAGAAACTGAGTACACAAACCCACAGGAGTGAGCAACGCTCCAGAGCTACGCAGGGCACAGCCTGCACACATGTATGTGGCCTTGTTTTCTTTCAAGCTTTCAGTTTAAAGCTTAAGCGTCCTTTGTGCATAGGAAGCACCAGAGAGTCAGTGCATCTGTCCCTGGCAGGAGGCCCTGGCAAAAGCTCCTTATTCCCTTTTCACCCTTGTTATCATATTTGACTTCTGGCCAAAGCACGGACATGAAGAGACACCTTGACAAAGCAAGGGATAGGGAAACAGAGAGGTAGTTTTAGCTTTTTAATGAGAAAGAAAGTAATAATCTTTTACACCAATAATTCAAAAATAAATCAGTAGCAAGTAGGGTATTTATTTTAAAATAATAGCCAGAATAAACCTCAAGTCTGAGTCACAAAACAAGTTGCCACTTTTACTTGACATTTTGGAGTATTTGCCATTTTATGCTTCAAGTGTTCCATCTACACAAGGGCAACTTTCGCTGCAAATTCAAATACCTTATATTCTATACAAACAAGTAGCAGTTTATGTTTCTGGATGGCAGCTATCATTTCTAACAATGCAAGTTTTATCATTATCCCATCTACTTGCTTTCTCTCCTGCCTTGTTTCCTTCCCCCACTCCCTTTGTGTCTTTCTCCTTTCTCATCAGTGACACACATTACAAGCCATGTGGCAGTTTCCTAACACTGTCACTCAGTTTCATTTACTCTTCTCCATCCCCTCCATGTAGTCGTCACCTCAGCCATCTGCTGTAATGTCATGCTTGGATTACTCTGTCCAGCTCTTCTTCTCGGTGTCTCTGCCTCCTGTTTCTTCCTCTAATCTGGACATCTCAGACAAACCAGTTTCTTAAAATAATTTTTTCAGAGTGTCTTCCTTGTTGAAGAATTAAGCAACTCATTCAATTGATACCCACCTCACTTGTCCAGTTTTTCTGTTGCTGCCTCCATGCTATGCAAGTGATTTTTATCACTAGTTGGTTTCTTTGCTTAAGTGCTCAACCGAAGCAAAGATGTTTTTTCACATATATTGAATATATGTACTTAAATATGCCCTTCAATGGTGGTTGCCTAACTTGGCTGTGCATCAGACTCCCTGAGAGAGATTTTAAATAACACAGTACTGATCACCAGCCCTAGAGGTTCTAATTGGGTAGGTCTGGGTGAAGCCTGGGCCCAGAGACAGTTTGAAAGCGCCCCCCCACCCCGATGACGGGTCAGCAGGTTCCCTCAGTGCTGGGTAGGCAGCAAGTGTTTAGTAATTACTCAGGAAGCTAATGCATGTCACCCTTTTCCTTAAAATCTAACAAAAGCTCCCCATAACTCTTAGGATAAATACCAAATTCCTTAGTTTAACAGAGAAGAATCTTTATGATCTGGCCCTTGCCTACCTTTCTGGCTTCATCCTCCACCATTTCTTCACATTCAGCCTCTCTTGCAATCATACTGAATGTTTCCTCCCTAACATCCTCCCCTAAGATTTGTACTTCACATGGTGTAGGGCTTCTTACCTTCTGTGTTATTACTTGTAGCCATGCCCTACCTCTCCTACTAGACTGGAAGCATCCTGAAGACAGATCTCTCCCGACTGCATCTTTCTCCCACGGTGCTAGCACAATGTCACACATACACATTTGTGGCCTTTGTGAATACACTTCACTAATGTTGTCACTAATATAAACTTGTATGAATAAATACATTTCCCTTTTCCTTTCATTGTTCATTTTAGATCAAAACTTATTGTAGAATGTGAATGTTTTTACACCTTTTTAAAAATGCCTCTTCAGATGGAGTATTGACAAGATTTTTAGTACATAGGTTGTGTGTGAAACAGTAAAGGAAGTTAACACATATAAACTTTTCATTAAAATTGCCATTGTTACACATCAAAATTACAACTAAAATATAAAACAACCATCACTCAGAACTGTCAGAAATCAAGTTGAATGGAAGTCTGACAACTGCAGAATTAAAGAAACCACATCCATCCAGACTGGTAGGAGGGGCACAGATGTGGAAGAGGCTGGTGCCACACGTGTATGCAGTGAATAAACATTCTGGATGGATATCTCAGGAGCAAGGATATCAAACCTCACACCAGGCCTCCACAGCCCAAGGCTCCAATGCCAGCAAGATAAGTCCCCGCAACTTCTGGCTTAAAAACCAGTGGGCATTGAGTTGGTGGAAGAAACTGCTGGAGCCCCAAGCAGTTCCTCTTAAAGACTTACCTACTTACCTACACATGGACTTACCTACTCAGACTCCCTCCCTCTGAGCTCCAGCACTGGGGAAACAGCTTGAACGGCACCTGTAGCATATAGGGAGGAACGGAAGTGTCTAGCACCAAGGCAAGCAGAGGCCATTGTCCCTTTTCTGAACCTTCCCCTGACAGAGCCGCAGAACTGGCAAGCTGGTGCCATATCTGAGACTCCATCAACCTGGCTAACACTATTGGACCTGCCTTAGACATCCCCAGAGACTTTGCCCCACCCAACTTACAGGTCCACCCAAGCTGCTTTTCCATATGAGTGGCTGCTCTTGGTTCATGTTGCACAACTTCCTAAAGTCTCTCAAGCAGGCAACAGCAGGCTTCAGTGAGCCCCAGGCCTAGAACTGCCAGCAGCCAGCCTCGATTCACAATTTGGCTTCTTCCAGTAATCTCCAAGTCCAACACAAGTAGCAGCCACCTCAAATTGGTTTATAGCTCAGGAAGAGTGGCCCCAGGCAAAACAGAGGTGGGGGGCAGAACTTGGCCTGCATCACCTGGGAAACCCCAGAGACAGCATACCCAGTGGACAGCTATAGACCATGTTGGAGCACCACCACCCTGTACCTGCAAAATTCACCCTGCATGGAAGGCAGAGAGTGGTGGTAAGTGGTCACAGCCAATCTTTGCAACTGACTGGCCTGGGTAAATCCCTCCCATTGATCTGCCAGTAGCAAACAAGGCTCAACGACAAGAAGAGGGTGTATCCAGGCTGTACAAAGGGCACACCTCAAGTACCCAGTGTGGGTGATAGGGAGGCTGCACCACTGGACCCTACAGGACACCTTCCGCATTCAGGCACCTTCCAAGGAAGGAAAACATAGCAGCTCTATCTAATACACATAAACAAGCACAGAGAGGCTGCCAAAATAAGGAAACAAAGCAACATGGCCCAAATGAAAGAACTGACCAAAACTCCAGAAAAAGAGCTAATCAAAATGGAGATTAGCAATCTAACAGATGCAGAGTTCAAAACACTGGTTATAAGGATGCTCAAGGAACTTAGTGAGGACCTCAGCAGCATAAAAAAGATCTAGTTAGAAATGAAGGATACACTAATTGAAATAAAGAAAAATTTCAGGGAAACAACAGTAGAGTGGATGAAGCTGAGAATCAAATCAATAATTTGGAACACAAGGAAGCAAAAAACAACCAATCAGGACAACAAGGAGAAACAAGAATAAAAAAATCAGCATAGTATAAACAGATCTGAGACAACTTCAGATGCCCAACATTGGCATGATAGGGGTGCCAGAAGAAGAAGGCAAAGAGCAAGAAATTGGAAATCCATTTGAAAAAATGATGAAAGACAACTTCCCTAATTTGGTAAAGGAAATAGACATGCAAGTCAAGGAAATAGACATGCAAGTCCAGGAAGCACAGAGAGTCCCAAACAAGATGGATGCAAAGAGGACCACTCCAAGATACATCATAATTAAAATGCCAAAGTTAAAAGATAAAGAGAGAATCTTAAAAGTGATGAGAGAAAAAAAGTTAGTTACCTATGGGGGAGTTCCCATAAGACTGTCAGTTGATTTCTCAAAAGAAACTTTGCAAGCTAGAAGGGATTGGCAAGACATATTCAAAGTCATGAAAAGCAGAGACCTGCAGCCAAGATTGCTCTATCCAACAAAGCTATCATTTAGATCCAAGGGCAGATAAAGAGCTTCCCAGACAAGACAAAACAAAAGGAGTTCATCATCACTAAACCATTATCACATGAAATGTTAAAAGGACTTATTTCAAAAAAGATCAAAACTATGAACAAAACAAATGGCAAAAATACATATCTATCAACAATTGAATCTAAAATACCAACTAAGCAAACAAGAAGAACAGAGACGGAATCATGGATACAGAGAGCATTTGGATGGTTGTCTAATGGGAGAGAAGTGTGTGGGAATGGGTGAAGAGGAGATTATATTAAGAAGTAGATATAGGTAGTTACAGAATAGCCAGGGGGATGTAAAGTGCAGTATAGGAAATGGAGCAGCCAAAGAACTTACACACATGGCCTGTGGACATGAACAGTGGTGGGGGGATTGCCTGAGGGAGTGGGGGTGCCTGGTAGAGGGTTGCAAGTGGGGGAAAATCAGAACAACTGTAATAGCATAATCAATAAAATATAATTTTAAAAAATAATAAAAATAAAATTGCCACATTCAGGCTATAACAGAGAGTTAAAAAATAAGAGCCCACTTACATTTTAAAGTATAATTACACTAACGGTAAGCATGTGGACAATTTGTGTTTCTATTTAAATTTAGGATAATTTGTGTTTCAAATTTGCTTGAAACATAGAATAGTATTTCTCAACATGTGGTCTAGGGGCTGCCTAGGTCAGTATC
This sequence comes from Carollia perspicillata, assembly GCA_004027735.1. Taxonomy (NCBI): domain Eukaryota; kingdom Metazoa; phylum Chordata; class Mammalia; order Chiroptera; family Phyllostomidae; genus Carollia; species Carollia perspicillata. The sequence goes on from PVKM010041131.1 coordinate 5,293, forward strand.
CTCTGGGGTATATTTTAAATATAAAAGTCTGGTCCCACCCCAGATACTTCCTTGGTCAAAATCCCCAGGTGATGGGAACCCAGAATCTACATTTTAAACAATCTCCGCACATGAGTCATAAGGCAAGAAATGTTTGATGCCCACCTGTCTAGAACTAAAATAAATGCTCCATTGCATTAATTTAGTGTAGATAATGGCCTGATTTTAGAGCATATTCTTATTAATGAGAACTACTTAGGTGAAAATGTATTAAATTAAGGACTAGTTTGAGTACAAAGTAAAAGAACAAGATAAGAATCTCTTTAATATTCACCAGAATGACATCTACACAGCTAAAGTTTTATGCCTCTCTTGAAATTTCTGAGGTACTTTTTCAGAAAGAAAAATTTTAGAAAGGTCCTGTGGAACATACAGATATCACAGCGGTCTTTTTGCAGCAATTAAAAAATTTCAAAATGTAAACTCTCAGCCTTGAATTTTTAACTGGTTGTTGACTTCTCTAGTACTTCCGGGTTGCTGCTGAGACACCAGGATACTGTATTCTGTGGTGTCACACCAGCGACAAAGGAAGGCGGTTAAAGACACGTAAGACTGGTTTTATAAACTCCTTTTTCAGAATCCCCTTTAAGGTTGTATTAGTCTGCTTGAACTGCCATAATAAAATACCGCAGAATGATTTAAACGAACTTTATTTCTCACAGTTCTGGAGGCTTGAAGTCCATGATCAAAGTGCCAGCAAATTTGGTTTCTGGTGAGTCTCTTCCTGGCTTGCAAACTGCCACCTTCTTGCTCCACCTTCTCATGGCCTTTCCTCTGTGCTCATTTGGGGTCATGGAAGGGACAGAAAGGTCTGGCCTTGTGTCCCATGCTCTCTTTATTAGAGCACCAGTCCTTATGACCATCTTTAACCTTAATTACTTCTCTCTACTTGCATCCATACTTCGAAGTCTTCCTTCCTTTTCTTTCCATAACCACATAGACATTAAACAATTCATCACATAATTCATACTGTGCTAGGTACTAAAGTGGGTATCAGAATATAATTTAAAAAAAAACCTCCAACAGCCCTGGCTGGTGGTGCTCAGTGGATTGAGTGCTGGCCTGTGAAGTAAGGGGTTGCTGGTTCTGTTCCCAGTCAGGACACATGCCTGGGTTGAGGTCTGGGTCTCCAATAGGGGGCACGCAAGAGGCAACCACACATTGCTGTTTCTCTCCCTCTCTTTCTCCTTCCCTTCCTGTCTCTCTAAAAATAAATACATAAAACCTTTGAAAATTAAAAAGTTAAAAAATATTCCAACAATCATGACAACTTTTATTAAAGGCTAGTAGTTGCCATATATAAACACTAAAAATAGGATTATTATTTTGAATAAAAGAATCTTTTTGGAAGCATTAGTTATATATGGCCTGGAAAATATACAATGAAAGATTCAGGAACTTGTGTAATTTTATTAAAATCTAACTATAGATCAAATGATTTAAACTTTTAGAATGTCAAATGTTGATACGCACACGAAGGAGTTTATTGAACATCATATAATGCCTTCATAAAATGTGCAGGAAGAAATTTTAGGAAAGTATACCTGGGCAAGTAAGTTGGTTGCTACTGAATTCTAAAAGGAATTCAATGTTAGCACTAATGATATAACAAGCTGCTTGAATAACAAAGTTTCATAATACTATTAACTGACATCAGTAACACACACACCACACACACACACAATTAATATTTTTCATGGTAGAACTGAGTATGGCAAAGCCTGAACTGAAGGTGCATTTTTCTAGTGAGGATTTGTCTTTGTTTCTGCCAGATGCCCTGGGGCATCATTCAACCCGAAGCACTTGGCGTGAGTTTTCTAGACCACACAAATTAAGGTGAATATCACACCCATGTGTGGGCAAGTTTATGCTCATGAATAAACCAGATAATTTTCCCCCTTACCCCATGATAAGGCCTGTGAGAGACAGATTTCCTTTAATATTACTTTTCTCCGGCAGTGATTTTTCTTCTCTCTTACCTTTTCACTTCTAAGATTCTGGCTAACGGTTGTAAAGGCCCCAATTCTTATTCTCCATTCCATGGGTTCAAGGTTTTTCCTACATTGCCATTTCATCATGAGGCTCTAGGTTCCTTTTATTGGCAAATCCCTCCAAGTAGCCTGCGGTATTTCCTTATGCTGGTTTTAGCTCTCAGTTCAACTTTGGTAGCTATGGATTTCCCTTAATTGTACCAATAGGCTCAAGGTAAATGCCAGCACTAGCAGTTGACAAAGGTGGTCAACAAGTACGGTGTCTATCTGGTGGAGAGGCAAGCTTGGCGTGGGGCGTTGCCCTGCGGTTTGGCTGCAGGCAAGGATGCTGCCTCCCTTCGTAGTGGCAAGTGTGAGAATAGCTTTTCATGGGTTGGAGTGGGTATTTTCTTAACTTGTAAATAATTTTTAGAGTATGGAATTCTTGATGACAAGTGATTTCATCTTGAGCCTTTATAATTATTATTATATTGACTTTTGTATAACATTTGTATTATCTCATGCCATGCTACATTTTATTCCTTCGTAGATAATATTTTCTTCCTATGGTAACTCTGAATAGATACCCTTTGTCTTTGAGGTTCTGCAGTTTCACTATGATATGTCTGGGTTTTGTTTTGTTTTGTTTTTTTAGTTATCTTTCTTGGTATCTGTGATCCCTGAATCTTAAGATTCTCATTCTGTTATTTTTAGAGCTCATGCTCATCAATTCTGGAAAGTTGACAGTTGTTGCTTTGAACATTTTCTCCCTCCCATTCTTAATATTCTTTCATCTTGCAAATCTTATGTTGGCCTTTCTCATTCTATTCTCTGCATCTGTTAACTAGGATGACCAATCATTTAGCTTGCGTAGGACTGAGGAGTTTCCCAAGATGTGCGACTTTCAATATCACTAGTACCAGGGACATACCGGGCAAAGCAGAACGGTCTCTCATGCCACTGTTAACTTATATTTTCTGTCTGTAGTTGCTGCATTCTCTGTAATTGTTTCAAATCTCTGTTCCAGTTCACTGTCTCTTTAGCTGTGACTTAAAATTTTTACTGTGTTTCACTTCTTGAAGTTATATTTTTCAAATCAAACTTTTCTTTTTATAGTTTCTCAATTTCAAAAATAGAATTTGGATTTTAAATATCTTTAAAATGACCATATTTTTATACTGTAGATTACTCTGTAAGATTTTTCTCCTATATAAAATTCTTAGGGCTGAACTTAGTATTTATTATGTCTGCTGACTCCAACTCATGGTGGATTATTTCTATACATATTTTGTAATTTTATAATTTTAAGCCCATTTTCAGAGAGGTTTGATATATATAATCTTGAGTAGTCTGGTTAAAATGTATCTCTTTACAGAGGTTTTATGTTTTTCCTCTTTGAGCCACCCCAGAGATACCAGTAGCCTAGGATTAATTTTTATGTTAATTTCTCAATTTGAAAGGGTCCAGGAGCAGGCAGTAAATATAAACTTGAACTCCATAGTCATGTGAGTCAAAGGCCTATGGTTGTGAATTTTTGAGGGAGCCTTTTCTACCTGAAACTCAGCGCAGCATAGACAAATTTTCTTATCTGATAAATGGAAATTTTCTTGACTGTTTTATTGGGAATATAGCTTTTGGCAGATATGTTACATAAGTATAAAAACTCAAGTTCTTAGATTGTTGAGACAAGGAAGCCCTGGTGCCTGGTCTGATATTTTGTTCTATTTTAGTTTGAACACCTGTATATTCTCCATGTTTGCTTGACAGATAACAAGTAATGTTAACAAAAACAATAACAATAACAATATATATATAATGGGCCAGAGAATATTCTAAGCATTTTTCATTTAATCCTCATGAAACCTTCTATATATCATAAAATAATATTTTTCCAACGTCACAGATGAGAAAACTGAGCCACAGATTAGCTCATTAACTTGCCCAAAGTCACACAGCTATTAAGTGGTAGACCAAGGATTCAAATCCAGACATTAGAACTCCAAATTATGAGATTTAATCATTAAAAAAACTCTGCCTCTTAATTATGGACTTAAAGTAATATTTTTCCCAATATTTCTTGAAGTAGTGGAGTTTTCAGGTTATTTCAATTGTCATAGTTCCAGAAAAGCAAATACGAAATTGTGACTTTAACATTTCATCATTGTGATGGTTAAATCTATGTGTCAACTTGACTGGGCCAAGGGGCAACCAGGTTAAACATTATTTCTGACTCTGTCTGTGAGGGTATTTCCAGATGAGATTAGCATTTGAACCAGTGGACTCAATAAAATAAATCACCCTTTCCCATGTGGGTGGGCATCATCCAATCTGTTGAGGACCTAAATAGAAGAAAAAGGCAGAGGAAGGGGGAATTCACTCTTTGCTTTCTGCCTGCCTGCTGAGCTGAGACACAGGTCTTCTGTCCTTGCACTGGAATGTACACCATCAGTCCCCCTGATTCTCTGAGCTTGGGCTACAATTATACCACCAACCTTTCCTGACTCTCCAACCTGCAAATCGTGGGACATCTCGGCCTCCATACTTTGTGACCCAATTCCTCATGCTCAGTCTCTTCTAATAAGTATATTAATCAATCAATCAATTAATCCTATTGATTGTTTCTCTGGAGAACCCTGGCTAATACTATTTTACTCTAATATTTCTGAACTTTCACCTTCCCATCACATTATTAAGGGAATGCAATAAAAACATGTTTATTACAATAATCCATGACTATTTATTTTTAAATATTTCTAAGGGGTTCCCAAAAGAGATGTTTGTAAAAGAAAATCTTGAACTTTCTAAGATGAGAAGAGATGCTTAAATCTGAATGAAGGGTAGAGGGATATAATAACAAGTGAAATCACTAAAGCTATAGTAAAAGGAAAGGAATTGCGGTGTCCACTTGTTCTCAATGTATAGGCCCCAGTAGGCAGCATCAACGTACCTGAGAACTTGTAAGAGTTACAAGTTCTTGGCCTCATTCCAGACTTACTGAATCAGAAACTCTAGAGGTAGAGGCCAGAACTCAGCACTTTCACAATTTCTCAGGTAATGCTGATGCACCCTAATGTTTGAAAACAAATCGCCATTATCTATTTAGGTTTTAATTTATTGCAAATACCAGTGTTTTTTATAGAGTGGGATGTTGTTTTCCATATGACCACAGAAAGTTTCCATGCATCATAAAGCATTAACCCTCCGGCTAAGTTTACTGCCTCTCTAGCGAAAACAGGACTATTAGATCTCCCCTTTTGACTTCTTAGTATTATGTTGCAGCTTGTAGTATTCCCCTTTAAACATCTGTGGTTTTTTTTTTTAAGGAGTCTTTGTCATTTAACGTAATAGGAAAATAAAGAGTTTGGACGTTAACCCTTCTATTTATGTAAAAAAGATATGAGCACCATTACTCTTAATCTCTTTTGCATTTCTATTTAGTAAGCAGCATTTAATAATATTTTAACTAATTGTCAGAATTGTTTCTCCAGCAATTATTTCTTCCCATGGGTAAATTGTTTTGATGATGTTCTTTTCTCTAGTAAACATTATTTATCACCCTGTGCCAGGCACTGCACTAGATGGTGAGAATACCACAGTGACCAAGACTGACATGGTCCCTGTCCCCACAGAGCCTGAAGGGTGGTGGAGAAATAGACAAGAGCACAGGTGATTGCAATATAGCATGTTAAGTGCTATGATAGGTGAAATAAAGGGCACTATTGGAACTGTTCTCAATAAAAATGCAGCATAATTGCTGTCTGAGTGATTTATTGCTCTCGATTATAAAATATGCTCAAAAGATATTCATCCTTCAGAAGACAGATCAGGTTGTTCTGTCCTCACATCCTCCAGTGAGCCTTCCCTGCCACCCACTGCCCTGCCCACCACCTTTGAGATTAGGGTCTTTCCTACATGTTTCCATCAAACTCTGCATATATTTCCATTACCGTACTTCTCACACTACATGCAAATGGTCTATTCAAAAATCTGTCACTCTGCTGTACTCTGAGCTTTTGGAGGGCAAGGGCTATATCTTATGTGTCTTTGCAATTCTAACACAGTCCTAGCATAAGTACCCTTTTGTACTCTTTTTATTGCATAATTTAGGCTTGCCTTTCCACTATAGATCACTATTATATTCTTTATCACCTTGAAAAAAGTGTGCTTTTTAAATTGATCTCCTCACTGCTAGGAACATGACCTCATTATAATACCCTCTCCCCAATATGCTTATATAGAAGATCTACCTTAACATTTACCTCAAAATCAGGACCAGCAGCAACTGTCTTTATGGAGAAAAATTCCCTTAGAAATTTGTTCTAAGGGAACCTCCCTTAGAAAAATAGGGAATACTGACAAGCTGCAGCGGTGATGACCAATGACTACAGCATCTTTGGGGGGATGTATAGGGAAAAGGGTGTATGGAGAAAAGTTGTGGGCTGGATTGGACATTTATAATTTTTTTTTTTTTTGTTATTGAGCATCTCAACTCTCTTTCTATTGGAGGGAAATTTTCCATTGTGTGAGTCTTGATGAGCACTAGGGCCCTAACTCCCTCTCAAATGCCTAATTAGCCAGATATTCCCTCTTCCCAAACGCAGCGGTGAGGGCATGAGCACAAAATCCAGGTTTGGCCAATCAGAATTGGGAATTTAAATCTGAACTGAATCATTTAATGGGTAAGGATGGTTAAAATATGTTCCCAGCAGCCAGTGGGGCCAGCATGGCATCTAGAAGTATCTTTACCTGTGGTGGGGCCAGCAGTAGTATCCTAACCAGACTTGGATGTGCCCTTGTTGCAGTCACATTTTACTATTGATTGCACTTAATTCTTGCCTGTTTTTTAGCCAGGGTCTTCAGTCTTCCTGTTGATTCTGTGAGCTATTTGATATTCTGCCAATAAATTCCCTTCCTGCTAAAATTAGTCAGTTTCTATTACTTGCGATCAAAAACTTCATCTTAATACTGATTTGCTCAAAGTGCTTTGTGCTTACTGCATAAGTATCAATAATTATTGAATGATCAAGTAGCTATCTTTTTTTATACCTTGTCCAGGTATGTTTTCTGTGTACCATATCCCTGATTTCACTTAATATAAGAGCATTTATATTATGAAATATTACTGAACATTTTCTGGGATGCATATATTCTATAGGACAAGTGATACCAATGAAAAATTTGCAGTACAGCAGGAAAGTAGGGGGCCTCTGGCAAAATCACATGGAGTTTGGGAAAGCAAACACAGGATTGAAATCCCCAAACCCATTCTAAGCCAAATCCCTCTTCCTAAGGGAAGGACAGCTTGTGTTTCAGCCTGGTATTTGTTCACTGAGCCTTACCCACAGTGAAACGGGGGGTGGCAAGCCTCCTGAAGATTTTACTTAGCCCTAGAAGATTATGTTCAAGCCTCAGGTTTGGGAGGATGTGCTGAGAAGGCTAAAGGGAGCTGTTGGCTTCAGGATTTGAGGCTTGAACATTTTTGTGCTCTCAGAGTATGGATGTATTGTAAAAAGTTCTTGTTGTTTCCTATAATTTGTTCTATTCTCTCCTGTCTTCTATAGAATATTATAATCTATTAAAGGTCTTGATTTTTTTGTCTTCAAGTTTATATCTTATGTTAATAAATTTATGTAATTATGGAGAATTTTATCTCTGATAACTCAGACTTTGTTAGTTTACATTTTATCTACTCAATACTATTTTTATAGAAAACAATATATTGATTGTATTTGTAGGTATGGTAATATAAGGAAATTATTTGTCAAAGTGGATCTAAAATGGTTGACTGTTTTTCTCTGAAATTGATTGATTGTAATTGATAATATTATTATTAGGTAAAGCTTGTCAAAGGAATAATGATATTACATGTAACTTACATATGTCACATATTATCTACCTATAATTCATTTGTAGTTTGTTTCATTTG
>PVKM010041132.1:0-13230 GCA_004027735.1 Carollia perspicillata
TTGAATAAATGAATGTAAAAAATTCCTTCATAGTTAGTAACATACAGTTGATTCTTGTTATTGGCAATAGTTAGGTTCTGTTAAGTCACTACAAAAACTAAGTTAGCAGAAACTGAACCCCTGCTCCTCTGGGAAATAGAGAAGGTCCTGCAGAGCTCCAGCCACAACAGTGTCACCAAATACAGACCCTCATTTTATATGTGTTTCTGTTTATACACCGTACATGAAATATCTGTTGTTGATTAATTAACATTGAATGCATAGCCAACAGCACTGTAACTCGAGCTTGACTTGAATAAAGCTTATTTAAGATGTGCATTTTTCTCCATAGGGTATAGCATTGTCTTCTTGCCCATAAGAACTCTTACTAGAACTTTAGCAATAAACTTGGGGGTCACCATAAACAACAAAATTACCAAGGAAAGGCATAAAAATGCTGTAAATTTTTAACTATAAAAGTACTAAAAAAACATTGAAGTTAGGAATAAAAGAAGAGGTATACCATGTTCATGAAATGTGTGACTTAAGGTTGTTAAGATGTCAGTCCTCCAAAAATTGGTCTAAAGAGTCAGTACAACCCCTATCCTTTCTAACCTCCCTTTTTGTAGAAATTGAAGTAATTTTAAAAGTTCCATGGAAACACAAAGGACCTAACTACACCAAAATCTTGGGAGGAAAGAAAAAAACCAAAGTTGGCAGACCCTACTTCCTGATTTCAGACTTTCTACAAAGCTACAGTAACCGAAAGCGTAGTAATCAGGAAAGGATATTTAAGTCAGTGAAATAGGTTCACTCCTGTATGATCGAATGACATTTGTCAAAGGGGCCTAGACAAATCAATGAAGAAAATAATGTGATTATTTTATAAGTATGATTAGTAACAGTAAAAAGGAGAGAATTCTGTAAAATGTAAGTTACTGGAAACATTAATCTTAAATGTAATTTTGAAAAAAGACAGCAATAAAATAATGTACAATTTTATTTAGCAGAATGAGAGCTGGGCAACTGCATTGTTTCTCATGATGCATTCCAGAGAAATTTTTAGTTTGTTTCTGAGAATCTTGCCTTAGACCGAGACTCCTATTAGAGCACAGCTGATACCCTGACCACAGCCAGAGATAATCCGAAACAACACAAGAGCCTAAGACCTAGGAGTCTGGAAATAAAACTTTCTAAGGTTTAAAACACAAACTGAGAGTCATTAGAAATTTTGTGCTGTGACAGAATATAGGTTACATATAGATCCTGCTAGCTAGTACATGTGTAGGATTACCTCCGCTTTATGATTGCTGATATCTGCTATTGTTGGAAAATTCTTTCAAAGGCATTTGTAAGCTTAAACTAGGAAATAGTGATAGCTTTTTTCTGCCTGCAAATTATAGATTATCAGTTGTAATTATGATTTTAAATTAAGGAGGCACCAGTTATTTACTCTAGTCTAATTTATCCTGTTCACAATATAAAAATCTACAGCTCAAGTATAAGAATTTTCTTCCATTCCTGTGTTATTTAGAGCTACCTTTGGATGAAGTTTGACTTTTTAAAATTTTCAATTACATTTTACATCAAATATTATTCTGTATTAGTTTAAGATGTACAGTGGCTAGACAACCATGTACTTTACAGAGTGGCTTCCCCCCTATATTTCGAGCACCCACCTGGCCCTGTACGTAGGTATGACAATATTATTGACTATATTCCCCACATAGTGCTAATATCTAGATTGAAAAGGGAGAGGAGAAGAGTCTGTTCAGTTCACATGACTACTCATGGACGTGTCTAATACTGAAAGCATTGGGTGAATAAAAAATGATTGAATAAACATGTGTCTTATAAAAATTCCTTAGTATTTCTTGTTTTTATTATTGGGAGCATATCTTCCCTAACCACAATAAAGACTTAAAACAGTCCTTAGCTTCAACTCATTTTGCTATTTATCTCAAAGCAGTGCACGAAGAATGGCTGATTCCTAGGATAAGCGTAATGTTAACAAAACACTACTAGCAAAATATTCAGCCACCTATTAAAATACAGCTCCAGTGGTCAAATCTTCCATCAAAACATCATTGTTTCAAAATAATCTTCCCTATCATTCCTCAGGATTGGGTGTCTTTCTGACCCTGGTGTCTGTCTGTACGTGCAATTGTGCTATCAGAACATATGGAAATGTTTTAAAACTAAAATAAAATTAATAAGTGAACAGAAAATGGATAAATAATATCCATGGAAGAACAAATAGAGCTGCATCATGTGAAAACATTGGCTCTCTATTAAAGGAGTTATAAAAACTATAAAAAGCATTCAACTTATACGCTTTCTGAAAAATTACGAATAAGATATATAGATAAATTGGTTCACTGCCAAAGACAAAAGAAAAATCATTTTCCGAAGTTGAAGTTCTATTACCATTCAAACCTCCATCAAATAGAGTAAACTGAAAAACATTTTCCCACAGATTATCTGGTGATAGAATGGTCTTTACGAGATAAAAATGAGGCAACATCAATTCAATCAAAGAATTCCTTTGTTCTCCACTTTACCCTTATTACAATCTTTATAATATACTTTGAGAAGAATAGGATCGTGACAAATTGCATTGGCTTGATAATCTAAGACCTCTTAGTTGAAATAACAAAGTAACTCTATCTGCACCATTATTACAAACAGCAGATATCTTGTTATCACGAACCAATGTGACAGAGAAAAATATGTTTAACTTTTAGAAAAAAATGTATAATCTGTTCATGTGTTTCAAATAAGTACACAGTGATATTTAAGGAATGTTCTTTCTTCTAGCAGGATTGGAAAAGGACACATTCTCAGAAGTATTTAGTACATGGTAGCCCTCAACTCCTTTAGGTGAAGTTCTCCCTTATAGGTCCATATACCACCAGTTTCGTGTAAGAGTTAAAGTTTCCATGTATCCAAAATGTAATGTGAGAAGCATCATCAAAGCATTTGGCTTTATTTTTCTTCTCACCTACAACATCTACTAATTCAGTCCTAAGGAAAGGAATTTTGGTAGACATGTGGATTATGAAGATAAAAGTGATGTGAACCACATTTTTAACTTTTAAAATTGAAGCATAATATGCATAGAAGTGGGTGGATTTTGAATGTGCATGTAACTGTATAGCCAGAAGTGAGATTGAGATGACATGGTGGACTGCTCGGTTTGTTCCAAATTTCAAGAGGAATTTTAATTATTTTGTTATGTAAGATATATTTTTTAAAGAGTAGAAAAAAAATTTTTTCCAATTCTATCTCCCTGAAGAATCTGTCTTAGGTAGATGTGATTTTATCTGTTTGGAAGAAGTCAGCATTAAAACCACCGAGCCTGTAGTCACCTCTGGAAAAGTTTCATTTTTTTAAATGAAAATTATATTTGAGTAACAGAATATAAACTATTTGAATGTACTATTCTAAGTTTGTTATGTTACCTTTTTCTAGAAATCTGTTCATGTCATCCAAATTTTCAAATTTATTGGCAAAAATGTGGTTATGCTACTCTCTAATGAGCAATTAAATACTCTAAAATATACACCAATGTTCTCCTTTCTGTTCATGAAATTACTAATTTGTACCTTTTCTGTCTCTCATTAGTTCTTGTTAGGGGCTGATCAGTTCTATTTTACTCTTTCCAAAAAGCAATTTCTTTCAATTGAACGTATTTCTATTTCATAAACTGCTGTTTTCAAATCAATATTTTGCTTGTTTTGTTTAATTTGCAGCTCTTTAAATTGTTTTTTTTTTTTTTTGAGGTACAGATGCTTAGCCTTTCCCCTCTGTTAGCATATGCATTTAAAGCTACACATTTTCCCCTTAGCACACCTATAGCTGCACCTCACATTTTCGTTGTCATTTAATTCCAAATACTGTCTAATTTTCTTTCTGATTTCTCCTTGATACAAGCTAAAGACTGATACAACCTAAATACTTAAAGATTTATGTGGCAAGGTCTTTGCCCCCATTTATAAATGAGGAGATTCCATAACACCCCTGATATAGCAAAGCTTGGATGTGAAGTATTATCTGACTCCAACTATCAATTCCCTACTACTCTCCATCCCCTAAAGGTCATACTTCATTGAAGACAGGAAACAGGGGGGAAAAGGGGATTTAAGAATGGAATAATCTGTAGAAAGAAAAATCTATTTCTTTTCTCAAATAGAAAACAAGGTAAGAAAAACATTACAGAAACACGGTGCTGGAGAGGCAGAAGGAAAGCAAGCATGTCCTGCGATGTTCTGTTGGCCTTTCTCAGCTGAATGGAAAGCAGGGCGACACTGTGTGAGGTGTCCTGGTAAAACTCGGGGACACGTCCTCTGTGCAGAAAATAGCAAATATTTCTACTTTATATATAATTTTTTTAAATCCTCACCCAAGGATATGCTTATAGATTTGAGAGAGAGGGAGAGGAAGGGGTGGGGTTGAGAGAGAGGGACAGACAGACATCGATATAAGTGAAAAATATCGATCAGTTTTTCCCACACATGTGCCGACCAGGGATCAACCTGCAATCTTTTGGTGCACGGGACAACCAATGTCCAACTAGCTGAGTCACCTGGCTAGGGCTGTAAATACTTTTTTTAGATACCCAACTGATAACTTTTATCTCCACATGACTTACATCATAGGCTTGTTTCCTCTTATTCTCTTTTACTTCTTTTATATTATTTTTTGTTTCATTTTTCTGTACAATGGAGGGAGACTTTGAACTCTTCCATAAGTTAAAATGGCTATTCTCTCTGATAGAGAAATTGAAATCCAGATACTATACCTTTGTGATAGGCTATAACACATTGGGTCCCCTCTGATAGGTAAACGGCATGGAAGTGGCAGGGTAGAGAAAACACACTGGGATAAGAAGACAAGAATAGCGTTATTTTGGGCTTAATACACTCAGCAGGACTTAATATACTAAGGAAGCACTCGAAAAAGTGATGATGGAAATAATTCTCAATATTATACACTTTTTGTCCCTCAAATCTTTGCAGGAAGCACATTTACATTTTTCTGTTAACATGAAATTATGTACTGTGTGAAATGTATTTGAATAAAACGGTATACATTATTGTCATTTGTAAGATCATGAATTCCAGTTCCTTTGCATTAGGATGTTTTTGTCCACAGCAACAGTTTGCTACTGCCCAGGCTGTGTTTGATTAGTATCCATCAATTATTCTGTTCCAGTAAACATAGTTTCAAATAAACATATTAGGTATAATCTGAAAATAGATGGCCTAAAACTCATACGAAATATAAACCTCCTTTCAAACTCTGTCGGCTTCCTGGCCCGAACTCCCTCACTCTGAAAGACAAAGAATGACACGTTTTCTTTATTATACCAGGTCTTAACCCAACATTAATATCAATTGAATAAAATCAATTTCAAATCCTCTCCCAAATGTCACATTATTCAAATAGACCATGTTGTCACAAAATGTACTATCTACTCGAGCAACATGAGTAATACACAAGTGCTCCGTGTTGACATTTCACTGCATAGTGTCCTCACTAATAAGATTCTGGCTCCAGCTCCAGGCACAATGCACTTGTGAAATACTAAAAACCAAATATAAATCAGATGTTCTGAAGCCACTCCCAGCGCACGACAGCCCAAGAACCTGTAGAGAAAGAAGCACCAAATGGAAAGGGGCCAGAGTCCGGTTCCTCTTTCTCTCCAGGGAGGGCAAGTGTTTTTCTTTTCTTCCTTCTTTTTATGTGTGTTTTTTTTTTTTTCTGGGGGGGGGGGTATTAAAGCTGTTAAGTTTGGAAAATGAAATACATAATTACAAATACTGAATATACAGTAAAGCCCCATTAGGTACTTTTCATCAGGATCCCTAGCTCATACCATTTATAATAGTAAAACAAATAAACCTCACATGAGGGTGTGTACTTACATACTCACATCACTGTACTTGAGACACATGCATCATTTTATCATGTAGTTTATGAAATATTTGATCACATTCTGTTCTCCATTTATAATGTAGTTTTATAATTGCATTTAATGGTTTAGAAAAATTTTCCATCTTAACCATTATTATTTTCTTTCCAAATTCTCCATCTGAATCATTAATACTAGCTTTACAATGGCCAACAAAAGGGGTAACAAAAGGAAGTATCTGTCTTTGATTTGCCTTACTCCTTTGATCTTCCTTTACCCAATATATAAGTTTTCTGTTTTCAGTTAAGTTTTCAGTTTTGATTGTAATATTTTGGGCATGTCTATTTTTGAAGTATTAGAACCATTTCTCAAAAAATCCATATATTAATAGTGGTTTCCTTATAATAGTATTAGCAATCATTTCATTATTAAAAAATCAATTCATTCATTTAAAATATTTCCCTTCCATACTCCCCCTCCAATTCTCAATTTTTTAAAATTGGTCATTTTAAGTTAAACACCTTTAGAAAAACAGCCAATATTTGAACAACTTAAATACACTGAAGATTGCTGTATGAGAAAAATTTGAGGTTTCTCTTTCTCTGGAAATCACTTCAACTTGCATAAATATGGTGCGTAGAGCTCCAAAGCTTCTTTCCGCACTGTGATTTTATACATAAAAATATTAGTCATTAATATTCACCAATGGAAAGCCACAGTATACCCTTTTATATTCAAATAATGTTATTTCTCTTGCTAAATCAAATAAGTAGGCAAGTCCTATTTTTCAAAGGAACATATGATAATCATTCTGAGGAACCCTGAGCAATTTATTTCACCTCGTTATCTGATGAGTCATCTTCCATGAATTCTGGGAAATGGACTCCTCCAAAGAGGTGAAAGTTAAATATCAGCTTCCTTTCACTGCCCAAACTTTTATTAAAACTTAACAAATGAAGCTTTCTTTTCAATATTTTTATAAAGCACTTTACTATTAAATAAAATGTGTCCTGAATTAATGTCTTTTTTTATATGAGCATAGTGAAGTTTTCCTGTTGAACCGTACCTCCTTCTGCTCTCTGGCACAATTAGTGGTAATTAAACATTATCTTTTTTATGCTGGCAGAAACCATCAGTTGTACATCCTTCCCATTTAGATGAGTAATGTACACTCTGCAGAGATTTTTTTTTTTTTGGTCCCACTTACATGAAAATACATTTTCCTTTTAGAGACAATGACCCATTCACTATTCCAATGACTAACCAATGCCAATAATTATTATGCAGTATGAAAGTCCTTATTACAGTTGAGGCACTGTTAAGTTTCTAATTGCCTATGCAGTACAGAAGGTACTGATGGGAAAGATTACATAATCCTAAGTCATGTTTGATTCTCATCTCAGATATGAAGTTATGTGAGAAAGATTGGAAAATAACAAAGACTAAAGAAGAATAAAAGCTAAACTGTGAGGCTTTGGGAAAGAGATAACCACGTTTATTAGCCACTCTTTTTTTTTTTAATTTAATCATGTATCAGAATTGTCTTCATACCATTTCAATATCATTTATGTAATGATGTTTCATCTTAGGTATAAAGGTGTTGATAATGTTGATGTCATGTACCAATGGTCATTTTGTTGTGTACCAATGGTACACAAACATTATTACATAAGAATTCAGATCTTAGTTTTAGAAAATTTATATGATGTTTAATTCCCAGTACTTCCTGTAATTTCAATTACTAAAACCACTAATGTTTAAGGTCCTAAGGATTAAACATTTAGTTTTCAATTTAAACACCTTTTTTTCACTTTTCAGAGTTTTAATTGATTTTTTGTATTTCATATTGTAGATTATATTTTATTGATTATGCTACTACAGTAGTCCTGTTTATTTTCTCTTGTTTATCCCCCTCCACTCTGCACCACCCCTCCCACCAGCATTCTTCCCCTAGTTCATGTCCATGGGTCCTACATATAAGTTGTTTGGCTTCTCCATTTCCTATACCGTTCTTAACCTCCCTCTGTCTATTTTGTACCTACCATTTATGCTTCTTATCCCCTGTACTTTCCTTTTCCTCCATTCTTCCCGTTTCCCTCCCCACTGATAAACGTCCATGTGATCTCCATTTCTGTGATTCTGTTCCTGTTCTAGTTGTTTGCTTAGTTCATTTTTTTAAGGTTTGGCTGTTGATAGTTGTGACTTTGTTGTCATTTCACTGTTCATATTTTTTATCATCTTCTTTTTCTTGGATAAGTCCCTTTAACCTTTCATATAATAAAGGCTTACTTAATGAAAGAGCTGGTTAGTTTTGAATTCTCATGTTAATTAAATCAAGCAATAAGACAGAAACGAAGATTGATGTTGCATAATAGATTTTCTACCAAGAAAATATGATAATGTTAAAAACAGACAGGAAGTGGAAAAAAGAAAATGGAGACCACTGTACTTGAACAACAAAAAATAAAAAATAACTCAATCGCAGTTTACTGCAGTAGCCAAACCCATTCCACTGATTTCTCACAGCTCACATAGATATTTTGAAAATTTTGAAAGTGCAGGACGGAGCTGCAGAAATGACAAGAAGGGCGGTAAAGTGACAGAGGCCTTGGTTTAGGATGTAGTGGAAGTCAAGAACGGAATGTAAGTCGGGAGCACAGACCTGAGCAGAGGCTGCTACCCACAGGCTGGCTTGGATGAGCAGGACCTGTGGGAGAACAGCCCCGAGAGCAGGGTCCTCTCTCTCTGCTGTTGTGATAGAACAGGAGTGGCACAGACCTTAAAGTAGGATTCTCCCTGTCTCGTTTTCAATGAAGAAATAAAGACAATAGAGGCTACCTTCCAAAAAACAGTTAGATAAGCCACACTGCGCAGTTTCCAAGAAGGGGCTTAGCAGTGATTTAGGAAACTCATCCATGCGGAGTCGTTGCGGAGAATGGGAGAGTCTCTGAGAGGAGTTTCTGAGGCGAGTCGTTATGTTTTTAGCATCCTCCCTACTCCCAAGGTAGAAGACTGGCCAAGAGCAATTTCTTTCTTCCAATTTCAGTCAGACAGACTTCAGCTGGATTTTCCAAAGAACTTGATGTGAACCCCAGTCTCAGCGGGGAGACAGCACTGACTCATGCATGGAAATCAGGAGGGAGAGGAACACACAGTTTTAGCTGCTCCGGCTGCATCCTAGAAGGGAGCTGCTGTTGCAATGGGTTTGGCCTGTCTTCCAAAGTTTGTTGAATCGAAGATCGCATGATCTACTCTAATCCAAAAGCTCTGGGTCACACTAGGGAGAGAGCCGCTTGAGAATCACCTGGGGTCCTTCCCGAATGGGCCACCGAGAGAAGTGATGAGACCTGAGAAAATGGAAGCTACAAGGTGGGTTTCTGAATTTCAGTGAGTCACCAAGCCAGAGAGGAATGCTTTGCTGAAGCCAAGAGAGGTCCGTGAAACTGATAAAACCGTAGGAGACCACAAGGGACTCTTATAGAGGAAAAATTCAAACCCTATGTACTTGCCAGGTCCAGCCATGTTGGAATACGTCGGGTAAGAACATTCAGCCTCCCATATCCCCATTGCTCTCTTGCTTCCATCTTGCAGAAGATATCAATAGCTAGTAAGATGAGAAACTGGCAGCAAAATGTAAGCTAGAGAAGAGAGGTACAAGATAGGGTAGACTATCTTAAGCAACGAATTGAGTCTGTTTTCCATTTAGCTCCACGCACAGAATTTTATTCTCCTAGTGTAAGTATACAACAGGATTGTTCAAGTTTTCAACCAAGACTAGGGGAAAAACTTCCTCCACAAAATACACTTTAAATAGGCAGGGAAGACAAAAAAAAAAAAGTCTTTTTGATTATATCCCTTTCATTCTGCTTGTCCAAAATATTGCATGAAATTTCTACTTGAACACAACATGGAAGGGAGACGAACGCCAAATATAATGAACTGTCCACTCTCAAGATAATAATGGGAAGCCCGAAGTGAGGCAACTTCAAGCAGCATAATAAGTAGGTCCTTCCAAAAGAGAGAAATGGGAGATCAAAATCAAATTGAATTCAGATTTAGATAGAAGTGTCACGCGTTCTACATATCCAAGATGTATTCTGCAAACACAGTCACTGAACGAGAATGACAAACTACCTTTAAACAGGACTGTAAATTTGTTTCCCCCTCGAGTGGTTACGTGAAAAGGCAAACAAACCTCACTGCTCCTTCTCACCAGGCTCTCACACCTTCACCAATTTAAGGGCCAAGGAAACAGAATCTCAGTATTAGTCACAAACCCGCAGGCTTGATCAGAATTGATTTTATATGTGCATGTGTATGTTTAGTATGAAGTCTGTTGTGCAGTCTACTCATAACCATTAACCAGGGTTAAAATTAAATCCAGAATATTAATTCTATTTAAATCCAGGTTCAATTTATTTGAAGCCATATTATAAAAATCCTAAATGTGTTATGTTTATACCAGTTATAACTGGAAAAAAAAGCCCTTCAGATTCTCTATTTCGATTTTTATTGATATTAATGTATTGATCAAAAGACAGTTGAATATGTATATATGTATATGTGCATGTGTATATATGCCTCAACAACTTTAATTATTGGAATGCATCAGTGTTGATCAGGCATCCACAGGCTACCCAAAGGCCACCCCTAAAATACACTAACTGTAGTAAGTATTGTAGTTGTGATGTTCACGAGCCCACAGAGGAACTGGATTTTGAGTCAAGTTTTAGGTTAGATGGTACCTGATAGATTTAAGCTAACCGACGCTGGAATTAGCATGGTCTGGCACTGTTAAGATATATAGCCCTATTTTTTCCAACTGGGTTTGCATTAGAATCTTCCTATAAACAAATTAAATTGTATTTTGTCACCAAAATGTTATTAGGAAAAGAAGACTTGGCATTTACACATCAGAAATTAACTGCGTCAGTTCTTTTTCCTTTTAGATCTACAATTTCTTCTATGTTTTTATTCAAAGATTTGATAAGCAATTCATGACCTAGTAAGGCAACTATAATAAATGGTTGCATAAAAACAAACCCACAACAGATTACATCTTATTATACATTTTAAACAGAACCTTTTATTACTTTGGGGTAATTACTATTCAAAGACAAGTTCATTTAGCTTATATGCCTTACAGCTCAAATGATTCTTATGGAAAACAGTTCTGCATTCGGAGTTTCTTCTGCTAGCTCACAAGCCATGGCTGTGTGACTGCACTGGGCATAGGCATTGACATGTGTCTGGAAGTTGCACATAGTAGGAACTTCATATATTTTTGGTTTTTGAATTAAAAGGTGGTGAGAATATTCAATCTCTCAATATTTTCATAATATCCTAAAAATCAGAGATTATGGTAGTCGAACATCTGTTTCTATAACAGCAAAATAACTCCAAATAGCACAAAATACAAAATACTAGGCAGCTCGCGTTTTCCTTGCAAGTCGTAGGGTGTATTCGCAGCATTTGAAGAATGCACTGTCGTTGCTTTGATACAAAATCAAATTTCAATTTAGTCAAGATTCAAGACTACTGCCAGACACTTCATGGCAGGTGGTTCACTGCAAATATTTTGGGCTTTGTTTTGATACTTTTCAAGTGCTTTGTGAAGTTAAATATCTGGTCCCTGCTGAGCACTTTCATTTACTGCTGCGTATTCATACTTTCTCAGAGATATTCAGCAACTATTTTCTTTCTAATATGATTCTTAAATGAGATATTAGTAATTTAAAAAAAATCAAAAAGGCAAATTTGATTCTATATTTTCAAAGTGAAGGAAACGAATGCAGCAATACGCCCTTTTTAAAATAGAAGATGGAGACCGGAATGTTGCCCAGGAACTATCAGAGGGTAGGTTTTAACTGGCAAGCATTCATGAGCTAGGTACATGGTTTAGTAGTACATTTCTTCTGTGTTGACAGACAACACATAGATGAAAAGTAGATGTATGCTAAATTTTGAAAGTGCATGGCAAAACCGTAGCTTGAGAATCCTGAGTGAAAAAGAAAGAAAAAATAATGCTTAAAGTCAATGGAACTATGTTCCACCCACAGCTGCAGCAGGTACCAGAGACTCTCTCTCAAACTTGGCTAACTCTAATGAACCCCTGAAGATACTCTGGATTTAAAAGTAATTCAACCATTGTGGGATGTAGTTATATAACTTAACCCAGTTGATTTTCACTTTCTTCTTTTCTGTTATATATATAAAATGTGTCCACCCTGCAGAGTCCTCGTGAATATCTGAGATGTGTTACATGCCATAACATATTATGCTCACATGTTATATGCTCACATATATGTAGGCACATGACATTCAATAAAACATACCACCTTTGAGTGACTACCAGTTTCCAGAATCTGTATTACAAAAAAGGTAACTATATTTCTACCTATGCATATTTCAAATCAACAGATTCTACAAATAAATTAAGCCTTTGCAAGAATATGTAAGGAATTACACATATGGGAATTATAGCATCTCAGGAAAAGTAAAATATACATTAGTTTCATCAGTGTTGTTTGACCTGCCTTAGAAAATCATTAGTTTAGAATATTAAGTCTTAGTGATTTCATCCTAAATGATTTTGAAGGGGCCCCTTTGCATAAATGTATGCAAAGAAAATTATATAGAATTTTCCCCTTCTTTCTAAATGCTGTGTACTCATCTTTTTTGAGATTAGTAAGACTGTGAAAAACCCTTGGACTAGAACTGGAGACAACATTAAAAGATAAATGAATAAGGGAAATAATGGCAATACTGAAAGAAGCCAAATATTGTGAGAGTTCCAAATGACTGCAAGCCAAGGGGCCCAGCTGTGTTATGCTGAAATTTATCTCTATGCTAATATTTCAAAATCGACTAAAGGATCTAACAGAGAAATCCAGACCAGTAGTGACTGCATAAAGAAAACATCTGCCCAAGCAACTGTTTTTTGTTCCTTAAGACGGGGCCTGGAGAGCATGATATTTTAAGTTCATATGTCCTTATTTTTAAAAATTGAAGGGTACATGCCATAAAAAAATAACATTTTATTTTTCAATAGGAAACAAAGTTATCCCCATGTACAAACTAAAAGAAACTGAATGTTTTTTATCCTTTTTTATATATTTATTTTATTTTAAT
The DNA here is from genome assembly GCA_004027735.1 of Carollia perspicillata. Classification (NCBI taxonomy): domain Eukaryota; kingdom Metazoa; phylum Chordata; class Mammalia; order Chiroptera; family Phyllostomidae; genus Carollia; species Carollia perspicillata. Next base: position 13,025 of record PVKM010041132.1, read on the forward strand.
TGTTGTTCAAGTACAGTTTTCTGCCTTTTACCCCATCCCAGCCCACCCCCCCCACCCTCCCCACCTCCCTCCCATTTCCACACCCCCCTTGTTATTGTCCATGTGTCCTTTATACACATTCCTGTAAAACCTTCCTCTTTTCCCATGAAATTCCCTCCCTTCTTCCCTCTGGTTGCTGTCAGCCTGTTCTCTATTGCAGTGTCTTT
>PVKM010041133.1:0-13225 GCA_004027735.1 Carollia perspicillata
TGGCTGCTTTAACCCTGTAACAACAGAGCTGAGTAGTTGTAACAGGAATTGTGTGGCCCAGAACATCTAAAATATTTACTCTCTGGCTTGTAAGGAAAAGGTTTGCCAACTCTCAAAGAAAACATTTTGTTTCATACCTGTTGACCATATACAGAATTGCAAAATGACTAAAATCTACCCTAAATTAATCAAGTATCATTTCATAGCACAATACAGAGGTGAGGAAAATTGGCTTATAGCTGTTTGTATGGAAAAAGACATGCAGGTTACGATGAACGCAACAGCTTTCTCAGCTTGTGTTTCGCAAAGTCACAACTGTAAACCTCCTTTTGCCTGCCCTTGTATTTACATTTCGTCAGCATCAAGGTTCTCGGACCCACTTGGCCTAGTTAGGAATGTGTCTTTTTCAAAAGCCTGTACTTGGTGATTGACAGTCTGCTGTGGTCAAAAATTTAATTAATTAACTATTTTAAACAATCGCTACTCGGTTTTTTGAGCCCTCCTGAACCAGTGTCTCGTGTTCCCCTTCTGGCTCGGTGGCAGCTGTTGACTATTAAACACTATTTCTAGCGCTGTGCTGACGTCAGTTCACGGTCATGCACGGGGCTGTTTGGCAGCGCGTGCCCTGTGCCCATGGAGGCTGGTACAATGAAACGGTCCTGTTAAAATGAACTCCATTCATGTCACCGAGGGAAAACTAAGTTTGCCAAATCAAATCCTTCCTATGCCAGTGGGGAACAACCATTTTCCAACCTCTGAAAGGTAATTCAGGCACAGGAGGGGGGAGGGAGGAAAAAAAAACAAGCCTCCAAAATTGAAATGATAAAACAAAAATTTGCTTGACAGCAAAAGTACTTCCAAATGTATGAAATTGAATCCAAAACTGAGCCTGCCACAAATTTAACTGACAAGGAAGTCTGCATAATGGACCTGGTTTTATTATTAATGCTAATATGGGTACATTTTTGTTGTGTTGTGCAGATGGCAAGAAGACAAATGCCCACCGAAGGCACTAAACCGTCTTTGCTCTGTGGAAACGCTGGTTGGGCTCACACTGCAAACACTCAGTCTTCACTTGTGGGGAGACATTTTTTTTAAAGGAAGTGCTACTGCGGAGGCCATTTCAGAATCGCGTATAGCTTTGAAATGGAATTTCTTAAAATAACTGACTACGATATCTAAAATACTGTTTCTCTGTGAACCTTAAAGTTATGTAGGTATAAATAATTTTATCAAAATGACAAATATATTCCTTTCACGATTTTGATTAGCACTTCTTTAAAGTGAATCATTAGCCTCCTGTAACGGTTGAAGTTTACATCAGGGCACCCAATTCAAATGGTGAGAATGCTTACTTCTGTTGGTTCACCTCTCCCTGAAAGTCAGCATTTAAAGTCCTCTCGTCCTCTGACCCCAAGTCACACTAGAGGTCGAGCAGCAGCCAGACAGGGACTGTGAGAGGTGGGGTCTGTGCCATTTTCAGGTTCGTGAGACAAGGATTGAGGACCCACTGTTGTCTGGAGTCCAGGAGCCGAAGGTCTGGGGGCCGGGGAGTTCGAGCCAAAGCCAGGGCGTGTCAAACTGGTAACTCAGTTAATCTGAGAAGGCGCAGTTGGGTTTTGGAGATCAAGACTCACTGGTCAGAAACTCTGGGAGGTTAGTAACTGCGAGGAAAGAGAACAGGAATGCCAGGCCCGAAGCTAATGTTTATTTGTATTTGCTTTTCCGGGTCTTGTTTATACTCCTCCATGGTTGTATGCAGAGTAGTGGCTACAGCTACTCTGAGAGTGAAACAACCCTGGATAAACCTTGATCCTGGCTGCAACCAGTCTTTAATTACAAGAAGGCTGTTATAGACCATCAGGGCTGTAGAGATTATTTCAATACCAATGACACCTGTGCTCTAAGCCTGTGCTAATCATTCCAAATTCTCCCACCATTTGCCTTCTCTCTTTATGAATTTATTTAACCCTTCCTACTTTCTAGAGTTCTATCTGTAGTAGACAGAATTTTAAGATGCCCCCAAGAGTCCTAACCCCTTGGTGTACATACCCTCTGTAATCCCCTTCCCTTGAGTGTGGGTGCCCAGTGAGTGTAATGGGATACGGCTCCTTCGATTAGGTTACTGATCAGTTACTTACTGAGTTAGCCAAAAAGGAAATTATCCCGGTGCATTTGACCTAATCAGGCAACCCTTTGAATAAAAGGTGAAGCTCCAGAAACATAATATTTTGACAGCTCCTTGTGAGAGGAGGGGAGCACGTCGTAAGGACCTCAAGGTGGCTTCTAGGAACTGGAAACGGTCCCTTGGCCATACAGATACAACAGAATTCTGCTAGCAACCAGTGAGTTTAGACAAATGCTCCAAGCCTCAGCAGAGACCCCAGCCCACACCTTGACTGCAGCCTGGTGAGACCCTGAGCAGAGGACCCAACTAAATGTATGTGGACTCCTGATCTATGGGAGCTGTGAAATGGCGTGTGCCTTGTTTTAAGCCACTGGTCACAATGAAAATATTCTGTAGTCATGTTGCCATTGTGGTAACCACTAGCCCTATTGGAATGATTGAGCATTTGAAATGAGGCTAATGCAACTAAGGAACTGAATTTTTATATTTTATTTAAGGTTAACTAATTTAAACTTGAATAACTATATGTGGCTAATGGCTACCCCACTGGACAGGGCATTCTAGGTTAATAATAATGAAGATGATAGCCCTTTGGTTTTAGTGTTCTTCATTACAAATAGTTCTTTTCTGAGTTTGATTTTTGAAATTTAATTGTAAACAAACTCTCTATACAGACCGAATGAGAAGCTATGCATGATCTAGCCCCAGCTCTCTGTCTTCGGCTTATTTGCTTCTCCAAACCACGGGGCTTCTTGCGCCAAGTTCTTTCTCAGCTGACGTCTTCCCTCTATCAAGACACTCTTCCCTTCATTCTTCTTCTGTGTAATACTGACTTGATATTTAGGTCTTAGTCCAGATGTCACTGTCTTGGAGAATTCCCTGATGAGCTGTGTCAGTCAGCTATTGCTGTGTAACAAATTATGCCAAAATTCAAAAGCTCGAGAAATCGTATTTTACTGTACTTCATGCACCTGTGGGTCAGCTGAGTCATCTGATATAAACTGGGCTCACACATGTGAGCTGAAGGCCCTGCTTTAAACTGGGGTTGGCTGGAGCCCAGCAGCAGGGTCAGGTCTCTCTGGGTGTCTCTTTCCCCCCTGGGACCAGCAAACTAGCCTGGGAAAGTTCTTTTCATGGCAGTGGCAGAAATACAGCAGGGAAGTAAAAACACACATAGACTCAAAGCTTAGGCTCAAGACGGGTACAACATCACTTCTGCCTCCTTCTATCAGGCAAATCACCACCAGGCCAAAGCAGGAGATTACAGGTGAGAAGTGTACTCTGCTCCTTTCTTGGGAGGAATGGCAACACTCACGTAGCAAAGGGCTGAGAGACAGGGAGGCATGAGGAATTGGGATCAGTGATGGAATCTTTCATATTTTCTTCATTTAAATTGGATCCCTCATTCTTAACAGCCCATAAGAAACACTTTCCTTTCAAGGCACTTGTATGTGGTACTTGTACCCTTATTTATGAGATTATTTGTTTACTGACAGTCTTTCTCACAATGTTGTGAGCTCAATGAGATCAGAAATCACATTTATTTTATTGACTGCTGTGTCACCAGAACCTATGACACTCAATTATTTATTGAATAAATGAATAGACAAAATGTCTGAAGAACATTTTTAAAGCTAAATATGTTCTGATAAGCAGTATCTGAGAACAGATAGTTTTGAGCAAAAATTGGTAGCTATTATCAGAGCATGAAGAGGTATCATTTAACAAATTGATTTATGAATGGCAAGAGAAGTAACTGAAAAATAGGAGAATGTGTGTATGTATACATACATGTATGTGAAGTTTGCATGTGCATGTATGAACACATAAAGGCAAGAGACTCAGAAGGAAGAGAGGAATGAATGAAGGAACAAAAAAAGGAAGAATGAAGGGGAATTGACAGGACATAAAAATAATAGACCAGGTATAGCTATCCTTGGAACCATAGGACAAAAATCTTGCAATAGTCAATGAGTAATCAACCAGAATATACTCAGGCAGGAGCCAATAACAGAGTGATAAACTCTGTGTACACTCTCTGGTTTACATGTGAGGACGCTGCTTTTCATTTACGCAGGTGTCTCTCCAGAGGCAACTATAGGACAAACAGTCCTACGACCAATAAAGTCCACTTTTTATTTGCAGTCATATCAGACGTGCTAATAGACTCTCTTTTTTCTCTTCACCCAAGGGCTGTGCAGAATCTCAAAAATGTATAAAGTCCCTCCATCTCTTATCACCATATTCCAATTATTTCATTATTTGGGAATACTCAGCAATGTCCTTAGCAGTGTTACTCAAGAGTTATTTTACCTGGGGGAGATTCATAAAAGGTGTATGGAAAGGATCCCTGAAATACAGTTGTCCTTGCTTAGATGCCGCATTGCTGGGATAAATGTGGAACCATGTCTGATTTTCACTGAGCCATGCAGAATTTCAGACATCACACGGACTTTTGGTCAATGTAGTCAGTCTTAGATGCCAGTAAAGATTTCATATGTTTCTTTCATTTACTTGCATGCATGATGTATATATGCATAAATGTCCTTTTTCATCAGAATCACAGATAGCTGCAAAATGTCAATGACCTTTCTTTCTTTGCTGCAAGCAACATCTTGAACCCTGAATCACTGCGAATGGTCTCAATGTAGTGATGTGAGCCATTGGAGTGCAGGGTTTCTAACTGCCCTAAGGACGGTGTCTTTTAAAAGTTGCATAGAGTGTAAGAAGGTGATCCAGTTTCATTCTTTCTCACATAGCTGTGCAGCTTTTCCAACACCATTTATTGAAGAGATTGTCTTTACCTCATTGTCTATTCTTGCCTCCTTCATCATAGACTAATTGACCATACAGGCATGAGTTTATTTCTGGGCTCTCTATTCTGTTCATTGATCTACATGTCTTTTTTTAGTGCTAATGCCATACTGTTTTGATTACTGTAGTCTTGCAGTATAACTTGATATCGGGTAGCATGATACCTACAGCTTTGTTCTTCTTTCCCAAGATTGCCTTAGCTATTTGGAGTTTTTGGTGGTTCCATATAAATGTTATGATTAGTCATTCTAGTTCTGTGGAAAACGCCATTGATATTTTGCTAGAGATTGCTTTGGGTATAGACATTTAATAATGTTAATTCTTCCTATCCATAAGCACATTATATCCTTCCATTAATTTGTATCTTTTTCAATTTCTTTCTCCAGTGTTTTATTATTTTCTGAGCACAAGTCTTTTACCTCCTTGGTTAAATTTATTTTTACATATTTTATTCTTGTTGATACAATTATAAATGAGAATGTCTTCTTAATTTCTCTTCCTGATAGCTTGTTATTGGTGTATAAAAATACAGCTAATTTCTGAATATTTATTTCTGCTACTTTACTGAATTCACTTATTAGTTCCAATAATTCTCTTTTGATGGACTCTTTAGCATTCTTCCTATAGACAGTGTCATGTCAACCACAAATGACAGTTTTACTTCTTCCTTTCTGACTTGGATCTGCTCTTTCTACTGATGTAAAAGCATGCACAAATACTTACTGAGCACCTACTATCTTATGCTGGAAACACTAAGATTGATGACCAGACCCCCATCTTCACGGGGCACACAATCTAGTGTGTGAGGCCTATGTGTGTGTAAGTAAATGACTCCAAAGAATGTGTCCAAAGTCGGTGGGCACTCTGAGAGCGAGGTGATGCTTCAGCTTCATTTAGGATGGTAGGAGTGTGACAAGTGAGCAAAAGGCAAACAAGGCAGGGGACAAAACTTGAGAGATGTCAGGGTCCAGACCAGGAAGGGCCTGCTTTGTGCTGAGGAGTCTGGGTTTTACGCTCTAGGACAGCAGTTCTCCAACTGTGGTCTCCTGACCAGCACCATTGCCGTCACCTGGAAACTTGTTAGAAATGGAGATTGTCAGTCCCCGCCTCAGACCTCCTGAGACAGAAACCCTGGGAATGGAGCCCCCTAATCCCTGCTTTAGTGAGTTCTCCAAATGAGTGTGATGCACGCTCAAGTGTGAGAACCACTGCCCTTGGAGATGAGGAGCCATGACCATGGTGAATGGGGAGGTGGCTGGATCAGCTACAGACTTTCTGAAAAGTATCCCTGGCCGAGAAGTAGAGGGTACATTGCAGTGGAGAGAGGGTGTGCAGCTGAGTGGAGACAGTGAGACCAGTGAGGAAGCTACCGAGATCATCAGTGGAAGGGGTGATAAGTAACTGGGGGCCAGAGGGAGGATCTCAAATTTGCTCTGATTAAAATGAAGAGACCTTAAAACCATATAGGTTATTGAGAGGCTTCACACCCTATTAATGAAATCGGTGGAAGAGGTCCTGGCTGGTGTGGCTCAGTGGATTGAGCACTGGCCCGAGGACCAAAGGGTCACCAGTTCAATTCCCAGTGAGGGCACAGGCCTGGGTTGCGGGCCAGGTCCCCAGTGGGTGGTGCATGAGAGGCAACCACACATTGATTTTTCTCTTCCACTGTTTCTCCCCCCTCCCCCCTCTAAAAATAAGTAAAATCTGGAAAGAAAAAAGAAGAGAAATCAGTGGCGGAGGAGCCGTGCAGCCACTGAAGAATTACTACGAATGGCCCATGAATCCAGATAGCCACCTAGACTAAAGCAATCATGGAGCTCACACAGTATGCACACAGTACGTGTGCTACTGTTCCCAAGAGTGTACAGTTGTTTGAGTATAATATGCACATTCATTTAAAACAAATTCCAAAGTCTTGGTAACTATCATTATGTATGTTTACATCAAATACTAAGCTATGGCTACCATTTGTTAGGGGATCTGGGAATTTTAAGAATGCTACGAGGAGTCCCTGTACTTGTAAACGTCCCCAAGCCTAGATATGGTTCCTTGAGTGCCACTTTGTTGTAACTATTGGTAACAGAGGCCCAGCACCACACTTGAAGTTCACGCAGATGTGGCAATTTTACTACGTGTTGGTTCTCGGATATTCCTTTCTCTTTGTGGGGCTGAGTTTGCAAGCTCGGCACTCCAAAGGTTGTTCAGTTTCTCTTCGTACTTTGTACGAAGTACTGGCCGCCAAGAAAGTGGTGATTCTTACATTAGAGCTTCACAGTCTAAAAATCCCAGGTCTCCCAAAGGTATGATTACCTGAAAGATTAATTTATTTTACAATCTAATTGTAATTTCTTTTTTACAAAGAAGGGATCTCTTTATTAATACAGATAACAAATGTTAAAGAGCAAAGAAGATAGCCCCACAGAGCAAATTACTAAAGAAAATAAATGCCTGGGTCCATTTGCTACATTTCTCACCCATTTTTAATTCCTATCAATCATTGTTAATCTTCATTTCATTCTGAAAGCTTTAGACGGAATTTCTCTTTAGGTCATTGGGGTCTTTATGCTTCCCGTCAAAGCCTCCAGCTGCTCTGGCTGGCTAGCACTGTAGCTTTCTCCAAAGTCCCTGGCTCTCGGAGTCACTCAGATGCAACCAGCTCAGACGCAGAACCACAGAACTGTTGTAAACAAGGCCTGAGTTTTCTCTTCCTCCGGGTAATTCAAAGGAACTTCCCAAGAGACCGCAGCTGTGGGCTGGGAGAGAGAACCATAGTATGGCAGGAGGGGCAACCCAAGGAGGAGTCGATGCTGAAGTCGGACTCCCACGGCAGTCTTCTGGCAGAGTTCTCTTCCTTCATGGGACAGTCTTTTCAGTTATTGCCTTCGACTGATTTGGAGAGGCCCACTGCATCCTGAAGAGTAATCTGCTTTACTCAAAGTCTACCAATTTAAATAGTAATCTTGCCTGGAAAGTATCTTCACAGAACTATCTAAAATAATGTTTCACCGAATAGCTGAGTACTGTGGCCTAGCTAAGTTGACACGTAATATTAACCACCATAATGTTCTTTCCTAACAGGAAAAAACCTGTCTGTCCTCCCACCCCCTCCCCCTTCTTTTCTTCCTTCTTTCACTCCTTTCTTTTTCTTTCTACAAATATTTCCTGAGAGCCCTCTAGGTTCCTAATCCTAGAAGCCTACTGATGAGGTTGAGCTGTCTCCTTGGTAACCATCTCTCAGTCAGAATGGAATGCAAAGTGCTCTCGGAAACAGACTACCTTCTTTAAAGGGATCTCATGTCCCTTTCCAGTTTTAAACCCTAACTTATAAGGACACAATTTTACTATCTCTTTTAAACAGAAAAAGAACTTTTAAAAAGAGACCGATGACCAACACCATTGTTTGGCTGGTGGGCGCACTAAATCAGACACTCCGATTTTGAATGTGCCACGACTTGGCCAGAGAGCGGCTCCGAGATGACTCTGGTGTTATAGGGTTTGGCATGGAAAGGAATGGTTTAAAAATGCTTCAGAGGAAAACATAAACCCCACTTCAGAAAACAGACTGTTTTCAAGTCATTCAGGTAGTTGAATGCACAATTAACGAAGCATGTAAGTTATACTTAAAAATAGATGTATTAAAGCAGATCCAAATAGGTCTTCTTTGTCAAAACCAACTCAAAAAAACTTTGTAAATCTATTTTGAGTTAGTATATTCCTCATAAACTTATTTATTACGGGGTTTGCTTTTCTCCAAGTGGGACTGCTACTCACACCAGGACTGGGGAGACTGAGGAAGCTCCGTCCCTATGGCATTGCATACCGCCATGCTGCCAACCTCACGTCTGTTCTGTCCCAGTCTCTTCTTTTAAAGATTTTATTTATTCATTTTTAGAGAGAGGGGAAGGGAGGGAGAGAGACATGAATTAGTTTCTTCTTTTACATGGCTCAACCCAGGACAGAACCGCAATCCGGGCGTGTGCCCCTGGTGGGAATTGTCCTGGCAACCCTTCCCTTGCTTTGTGGGATGATCCCTGACCCACTGGCCACAGCGGTCAGGGCTCCTTGGCTATTTCCATGAAAGGGTCTCGGACCGCTCTAAAACTGACCTTTAAAATCCCTTATGATACCGTCCCCTCGAAATCAGGTGTAGTTTTGCCCCAGGTACACCTTTGTCAGCCATTAATGGGTCGAAACTCTTAACCGTAACACAAAATAAGTGTGGAAAGAGAGGCCATCACCAACCAAATCACACGTTACAACACCTGGTTAAGGGGCACAGCAAGAAGCTGATGGGCTGAGAGACCCTTGATCAACACAGAGGTCAGGGCACCAGCCCTGGTGCATTCGAAAATCTGCGTATAACTTTTGACTCTCCTAAAACTTAACAAGTAGCCTTACTAGTGGATCAGAAGCCTTGCCTATAACATAAACAGTCAATTAACACATATTTTTATGTTATATTGTAAGAATATACAATATCCTGTATTCAATATACAATTGAATACAATTGAATATATAATATATACTGTATTCTTACAATGATATAGCTAGAGAAAAGAAAATGTTATTAAGGAAATCATAAGGAAGAAAAAATACATTTAAGTATTTATTTAAAAAATCTTCATACAGTTTCAAACCATGTTGTTCAAAGTCAATTGTATGTACTTTATAGTACAGCAATGCTCACTGGACAGGAGCACACAGCACAGTCTATCACATCCCCTCTCATTGGCTGAGAGCACGTGGTCTCTTCAGCGCATGAAGGAAACAGACATTGCAATAAACTCTAATGGCTTGTGTGTGGAGACATGGAGTTTTCCTTCAAAATTATGACTACGAAATCATCTCAGAGAAAGGCAGCTTTATAACAAATTAGTGCTGCGTGGGGCAGTAACAAATGCAGCATACGTGTACTTGAAAAATCATTTTATATTAAAAGAAATTATCTTTAATGCAGACGCTTCATGATTTTAGGTCTACTGTTTCCCCTCTGCCACACCAGTTCAATAATTCCAAAATAAGACAATGCCTATTTTTGGACAGGAACAAGTTGACGCCTTGTGCCAAATTTTCTCATCTTATGGGGTATTTTTTGCCATGCAGTCACTGTGTACTTACACATTCCCAGTGACTGATGGCACGGCCACCCGCTTTCGTAAATACCGTGTCAGTGTAACACCACACACGCATTCTTTTAGGTCTTGGCTGTATAAAAACAGAGTTGAATGGTTGAGGTGGAGGACATTCCTCCCTCAACACCTATAATATGTTCTACCTGCACCTGGAGAGAAGAGTTTGACTCCCTGCTGTAGACACTGGTATCATTTCTGGCCTTTTAGACGGACAGAGGGGATTTCATGAACTCAAAAAGGGAACGAACATAGACTACTTACCTCTATTTCCATGAACAGAGCAGTGCTGTTCTATATCATAGGCAATTTTAAATTTTCATGTAGCCACACTAGAAAGAAAAAGAAACAGGTAAAATTAATTTTGGTAATGTATTTAATTTAACCCAATCTATCCAAAGTTCTATCATTTCAACATGTGATCAGTAGACACATTTAGTAAAGGTATATTTCCCATTCCCTTTTCATTCTAAGCCTTCTAAGCCAATGCCTATTTTACACTCAGAGTACGTCTACCCTCGCCACGGCCCGAGTGCTGTGAGCCACACAGAGGCAGTGGCCACTGCGCTGGGCAGAGCAGGCCTGTCAGCAAGGGGAAGCAGATGACCTCGATGTTCTTTTTGTTTTCATTTATTCATTCAGCTTTCACGCAACTTTAAAGATCCCTTAAATCTTAGAAAGGTAAAGACAGAGACCCTGTTCTGAAAGACTTTCATTCCTTCTTAAATACATATATACGTATATAGTTATTTTACACTTTTCTGAGTACCAAAAGGTACAGTGATGGGGGACATTAGGAAAAGCTTGCTAGATTTCTGGAGGGACTGTCACTTACCCGTACATAACAAGAGCACCCCCAGGATCACCAGACAGGAAGATAGGAGGAGATTTCAATCTGAAAGCACTTTGTATAAGCTAAACTTTTTTTTTTTTTTTTTTTTTAACCTGAGAAACCGCTAGCTGGTGGTTCTCCCAGCATGGCCCAGGTACATGGACACACCGACCTAGACTAGGCGGAAGCTCAGGAGCCCAGCATTCCTTGAATGATCGAGTACCTGAATATAGTCGTCGGCCACATCAGGACGTTTTGGTCAATGACAGACCGTATATGAGATGGTGGTGTACCACGGAGCCTGGGCATGTGAGAGGCTATGCCATTTGGTTGGTGGAAGGACACTCCGCGATGCTCATACAACTACAGAATCTGCTAACGATGCCTTTCTCAGAACACATCCCTGTCGTTAAGCAGCACGTGATTATAAAACATTCCTTCTTCTCTTTCTTTCCTCCTCTCGCTTCTGCTAAACAGTTGCTCCCCTGCCATTTAGTTTCAGTCAGATGTACCTCCAAGTTTATGGAATTATATGGATAACTAGTTACTACACCACGAATCATAACATTTCCTACTGACCAAATTTTTCAGTCTCTCACCATTTCATACTCTGGTTGAAATGGCTCTCTTTGACTTAAATTTTTTTAAATGTCCAGAAAAGAGAGATCTGACTATATCAGGAGCTAGGTGAAGACAAGGAGAAAACTTTCATGGGAGCAGAAAACTTTCGTGTGTGTGTGATATGAAAAGTATCTTTGTGTTAAATACTCTTTAGACACCTTTAACTGTGTCCATAATTTATATAATCCACCTGCTAAGTGGCCAAGAAACACCATCCTCTTCAAATACAGACACGAAATGCTTGCATATTCCGCAGGCAGGTATCGGATGGCAGCGGCTGGTCCTTCTAACAGACAGAAGAAAGAAAAATGTGAGCGTGAACCCAGCTGCTCCCGCCTTACTGCCAGCAGCGTGCAGGGGTCAGCTGGTGATCTGGGGGCACGCATACTTCCAGTACTGCTGTCTTGCTCATGAAAGATATCATTCATCAACCACGGCATTCCTTCCTGCTGAGCACAAATATGTGCCCAGAAACTTCCTAAATGTAACACTCCAGGAAGGCGCCATCGAAGGAGAGGAGTTGGCATACAAGATAAGACCAGCTTAACATCTCTGGTATACGAAGTAGGGTGTAGCATCCAAGACAGTGGTTAGAAGATAAGGAGCTGCTTATCCTTACACTGAAATATTCCTAATGGCCACCTGAAAATAGCCTTACGAAGTTCCGAAGGGCAGGGGTAAAAGATGTCTTTGTCAGGAGGAAGGTGAAGAATGGGCAGCATGAAACCAGATGAAGGCCGTGAAATCATTAGAAAATTATTGTTATTAACTATTTATTGAACAATTACCAAGAGTGTAAACATCTGAGCTTTCAGGAATTTTCCTCCCACTTTCTTGTTCTAAATATTTTACCAGAAGTTTCCATTTTCAAATGTCTAACTGTACTTTAAACTACAGACTTTTAACATTTTGATTTATTCATTTTTAGAGAGAGAATATCATAGATTTGTTGTTCCACTTACTTATGCATTCATTGGTTGATTCTTGTATGTGCTCAGACTGGGGATCGAACTTACAATCTTAGCATATCGGGATGACATTCTAACCTACTGAGCTAACCAGCCAGGGCCTAAACTGCAACATTTTTAAATAATGGAACCTACTCTTAATAAAGTCACCTCTTCCCCATTGTCTCCATTCATGAGCAATTGATATCTCATAAGTTTTACAAATCTATTTCTGTACCAATCTGTTCTTTGTATATGTAACCCTTCTAGGCATTGTGCTTACTGCTATTGCTTTGTTTTGCTTGGGTCTTGTCTTTTAATTATAAAGGACGTCTAAATTAATATTGGCCCTGCTACTCTGAAGTTCATTTGCTGTTTATTGACTTTGGAGTGTTATGAGTAAACAACATTTATGCTTCTATCAACTTAGCTATTCATATAATGTGACTCCGTTTACGTGTTCTTTCTCATAGTGTATTGCTCCACCTTTTTTTTTATTGTTGGGTTTTTTGTTTGCTTATTTTTAAACAAAGAATCCATTCTACAAAGAAGACAGAATGCAGTATTAGCTGCCATTCTTATTCATTTTAAAGGAAACAATGCCTTTTTTGCAGCACTAACTCATCTACCCAGAGGTCATTTTTCCAATAACGTCAGTCATAGAGAACACGGCTCAAAGGAAAAGGCCTCGGAGAAGTTAAAATGAATGCCACAGATCTCATTCGCTAAGCTCATGCATTCTATTTTCACTTTC
>PVKM010041134.1:0-13228 GCA_004027735.1 Carollia perspicillata
CTTCTTCCTTCTGAAGAATTTCTGTGAGAGTTATTACCAGAAATAATGTTTTATGACCTATCTGTATGGCAGGGCAGACAGCTAATTACTAAACATCTGCTTTTCTTACCATCCTGTGAATTACCTTCCTCCTCTCTCAGTCCCCAGGCCTTTATCTCATTCCTTGGCTAAGATAGTATATATGTTTCCTTTTACCTCTCTGTCTTTGAACCATTCATGTAAGTGGTTCCCATATATACAAAATTAAATTTGTTTTTCTCCTGTTCATCTGCCTCATGATGATTTGGTTATTAGGCCAGCCAAAAGAACCTTTGTAGAGCAAATGAAAATTTCCTCCCCAACATCAGACAGCACCAGAATGTGGAACACTCTAACGTGGCTTAGTGTTTTCAAATAGTCAGTATCGTGAGAAGCAAAAGTGGGGGGGAAGTGTTTAAGATTAAAAATACTAGATGCTTAAGAGACATGACTATATTCAACATAGGAATATGGTTATGCAGGAATATTTTTGGTTGGTGAAGGAAATCACTGTAAGACATTTTGGTTATAGCCTAAGAAATTTGAACATGGAGTAATTATTGTTAGGTATGATAATGGTACTGTGGCTGAATAAAAAACAAAGAGTTCTTTCATTTATTCATTTATTTTTGAAGATGTACCCTGAAGTATTTAAAGGTAACTTTGAATGGTGCATATATATACACAGATATGAATTATATTTGACAAAATGCTAACCAGTATTGAAGTTAGATGGGGGATACATGGGCTGGTATAGATTCTACTACATGTTTGAATATTTTTACAATACGAAGTAAGGAAAAGAAGACAAAAGAGAAAATCTCAGAGGAGCATGCACCCTACATGTGCCAGAGAGAAAAGCCTGCAGACTACACTTCGCACAACAGACTAAAAGGAATGAACTTGTCATGGACTGAATTTTGCCTGCCCAAAAACTCATATAAGGAAGTCTTAACCCTCAATACCTTATAATAAGACCATATTTGGAGATAAGGTCTAAAATGAGGTCATTAGGCTGGGCCCTAATCCAATCTGACTGGTATCCTTATAAGAATAGGAAATGTGGACACAGACACACACAGGGAAGATGATATGAAGACACAGGGATAAGACAGCAGCCATCTACAAGCTAGAGAGGCCCTCAGAAGAAACCAAACTTGCTGACAGACAGCTTGATCTTGAAATTCTAACCTCCAGACGAAACTGAGAAAAATAAATGTCTGTTGTTTAAACAACCCAGTATGCTGTTCTTTGTTAAGGCAACCTCAGAAAACTAATACAGAACTTGTTGATTTGCCACCAAAGCCCAGGGGTCTTTTCCCATAACCCCACCCCAGCCCTGTACCTTGGCACTGCAGTCTGGGAACTGCGGGATCCACACCAGGCAGAGCATGACAGCAAGGCCCAGGCAACCTGGCAGAGACGTTTGTCTCATCAGAAGGCCGTTGCCCTGAGCAGGCCGTCGGCACGCACTCTGCTGGGCCCCAGAGACTGTGCATCCAAACAGCTGCAACCCAAGTCTGAGCCACGCTGGCCCTTTGCCTCTCCTAAGTGCCTTCTGTTTTTTCTCTTAAAAATTAAGAAGGGGTGTGTGTGTGTACACATGAATGTATGTATACATGTGTGTGTTGGGGAAGAAAGACTCTAACAATAAAAGTCCTGTAGCTAACATTTCATTTATACCAATAAGAATTAATATTTAACAATACGCTACCATATTCATGTTGAACATTTAAGTGACTTCATCCTCGTTGATCAATAGCATTTCCCTCCTCCATCACTCCCACCCCTCTCTAAAAACTCCCCATCTTCCAGCAGCTAATGAGTTAATGCCTGGCATCCAAAGGCCCTCCAGAACCAGCTCCAGCACAGGCTGCCCTCCATTCCAGGAAGAAGTATGCTGTCCCCGCCCATACTTGTTGTTGCATGCTTGTCAAGTTCATGCCTGTTTACGATGATCCCAGCACCATCCTCTAAATCTTTTATATTATTTGGAGTTATGTTCATAACCCTGCAGCATATACAATTAGTACTTCCTTTTCTTTCTTCCTTTTCTTTCTTCCAGGAAGAAACTGAGGCTCAGAGAAATTAAGTAATTAGTTCAAGGTCATGGGCAGAGTTTGTAACCACTGCTCCATATTTTCTGGCTGTACCCCCTGGAATTGGTATGTCAGACTTCTTTTCTCCTTAGAAGAAGAAAGAGCAGAAGAGCCGGAATAATTTGAAGGTTGTGGCCCTAGGTTCTGGAAAGCATGGGTGTTCTCAGGGCTCCCTTTTTCTCTGGTAACATCTCCCCATATGAAAACACTTCACAAAGTACAAGCAGTCCTGCAAACACCTTAAGGCTGCACGATGGTTCTGGGCCCTCACTGCAGGAACTGTGGAAACTCAAGAGGACCCCCTCACCTGCCACTGTGGTACCCCTTGAAGGGCAATACAGAGCTAAGCAGGTAGGTGTGACCCATTTTAACCTTTTAAAGGAGTGGCAAAAGACTGCATAGCTGTCTGAGGAACACTTGGACATTCTTTTGACCCTGAGAGTTTTGCTGCAGGAACATTGCACTCAAATTCTGAACAGCGCCCTGCCCACTTATTGGTGCCTGGTTTTACCGACCTTGCAATACACAGAGGCCCACCTCCATCCACCCTGATTTCCTAGTGATCTTTTCACTTTGTTTGTACCTTTCCCATGGTGTTTGACTCCTGTGTGACCCGAAGACTTTATAACCCTAAAAATTAGTTCTGCTAACCTGCTGGCCTGGGCACAATAGCACTGGGAAAGCAAAGTCATGGGACTGAAACCAGAGGAAACCTATTCAGGAGAGGAGCAGCTGGCAGCTGGACAACAGAGGGAGAGAGAAAGGAAGGTCAGTTTCTACCTCCCACAGGACTGGGGATTTCAGAGCAAGAGTCACTCAGCCTGCTGAAGATCCCCACCCTGTTCTCGTGAAGGCAGTGATGCTCATCACGGCCCCAACTTCCCAGTGGGGCTCCTGAGTGAGTGCAATCCCACTGGCCAGAGCTTTGAGGTGGAAAGTAGTCAAGAGACGGGATGGGCAAGACCGCAGTGGCTTTAGCTGTCATCCTAATGCCACTCCCTAGTTAAACACCAAAGAAGTATTTCCAAGGGCATGTGTTATTGTTAAACAATTTTATTCACTTGTGACTTTTATCTTTTTAAAAAATCGATTTTCAATTAGAGTTGACTTCAATATTATATTAGTGGCAGATATATATTTCATGTCTTTTTGAAAATAGCCATTCTAATAGGTTTGAGGTGATAGCTCATTGTGGCTTTGATTTGCATGTCCCTAAATCATTTACGGTCATGGACGAAAACTGAACATTCAGTGGTGAGCATGCTGAAGTGTATACAGATATTGAACTGTACGGTCGTACACCTGAAACTCACATAATGTTATGAACCGATGTTACCTCAGCTTTTAAAAATAAAAAATATTAATTTAAAAATTTCACAAGTAATATATTTTATTGAAGAAAAAACAGAAAAATGAAAAGGATAGAGGAAAATTGCCCATAATATAACTAGGACATAACCACTTCCAACATTTCGTGTATATATGTGTGCTTTTCACACACAAAAAACTAGATACTACATACATATCCTCAACAATGGATTATGAGTATCTATCCACATCAGTAGAGCCACTTCTACCACGGCCTTTTCATCGCTGCAGTGTGTCTTATTATATGGATAAGAGATAAATAGTTTAAGCCAATCCCCCAGTGTTGTGCATTTAGATTGTTTCTGATGAAATTTAAATTATTTTACGAAGTGGCAGCTGATGAGAGTAGAGAAGGTGATGTAGCAGCCTTCTGTAGTTTTCAACCTCATCATCCCCATCACTCACCATCACACTCCAGCCTGGCTCTCTGCATTTCTACATTGTGCTCCCTCACACTCACCTCAGGGCATTTCCAGAGGTTTTCCTGGGTCAGCCCTGTCCAGAAACATGTGTCGTAGAGGTCAAAGCATCATCTCTTAGTAGGGCTTCCTCTGCCAAGCCTTCAGAGATAACAGATCACAAAGAAGATAGCTTTAGCTAAATCTCGTTTCCAACATATTGTGTTTTATTAGCGGTGACTTCCCAACTGTACGGGTGAAATCCCTCCACCCACCTTCAAGTTTCTGCCTGATTAGACAAGAGGCCTGGGAACTGGTTGGCAGAGGGTTAAAATGCTCCTGCACTGAGAGAGGCCTGAGACAGGGTAGGAAAAGGTGCCAAGTAGGGAACAAACATGAATGCTCCAGAGTTTTGCACATAGGCACAAGGAACTTTCATAAGGAGACAAAACTTGTATCTTACGCATATCAGACTGAGAGAACCAAGGACTAAATACAGGCATCTATTTTGCCCCAAAAGGAGGGATACTATTGTCAGAGGTGTCCTGGGGGTATAAAGCCAGCTTTGGGCTGAGATTATGTTTTCAGAAATATATTTTACACCACTGCAGTCTTCATTTTTCCTGGTCTCCATGCTATTGCTTTAAGGTCTCTCCCTGTTCTCACTTCCTCATTGTGACATACAGAACACCTTTGAAATAACCATGTGCCTTAAATGATTTAGAAACAACTTCTGCAGAAAACAGAAGCAAGGTAGGGACCAGGGGAGGCCGCTCCGGCTCTAGACAATTTTAGAGGGAGGTGGGAGGAAGGGGAGGAGCCAGTCTCTTCTCCGTGCAGGGAGTGCCAGAACCAAACAGCCACACCCTGGACTTCCCTATTCCCTTCTCTTAACAGAATCCACCCTCTCCAAACTGCCCAGACTTGAAAACCTGAAACCCTGTTTGTCTCCTCTTTCCTCTTCTTTCACATCTAGGCTTTTGTGGAGTTCTGTAAGCTCTTTCTTCCCAAACACTTTCCCACACACATTCCTTCCTTCCCATCATAATAGCAGCTGCCCTAACTCAGGTCTGTTCCTCACATTTGAACTACCAAAGCCTTCTATTTGTCCTCATCTTCCACACTCAGCTCCTTAACTCCTCCCAGCCCATTCTTACTGACAAAATTAGTGTCCTTAATGATTTGCATTATGTTGCCCTCCTGCTAGAAAATTATCAGGGTGACCCCATGGCCTATCAAGAAAAGCCCACCAGAATTAGGCTCTGTCCCGCTCACCCACCCTTTTCTCACCTGACTGCTTCCATCCACCTCCTGAACATGCCAAGTGACCCAGTCTTCCCTGGAATGCTCACCTTTCCCTATCCCTAACCCTAACCCTGACCCTCATCCCTAGAAATGCCTAGTCTTCCTCATCTTTACCTCTGGAATCAGAATGACCATTCAAAGTGAATCTGCACAAATCTTTCTCTTATCTCTCAACCATAAAAAAGCATTCCTCTTCTATAGCTTTATTCTTCATACGTTTCATGGCCCTGTAGTTTATTATCTGGTTAATATTTTATCTCTCATTGGGTTACATTTCCTGAAGGGTGGAGGCTGACTTCTGCTGGTCATTGTGTTGCCTGCAGCCCCAGGAAATTCTGGGTTTACGTGAGCTGGCTTGGTCATTACTGGCAGTCATGCCAGCAGCACCATGGGATAGAGGGCACACTTGAAGACATGCTCACTGGCCCTGGAAGGCTCTGAGTCTTGCCCAGCTCCTGGATTACCAGGCATAAAGCAAATGCCTACAGCTTGTCAAGGGAGCTTAGGCTGGTGTGATGGGTTAATTGTGTCCCCCCCAAATTCACATGCTTAAGTCCTAAATCCCAGTTCCTCTGCATGTGTGACCTGATTTGCGCATAAGGTCTTTAGCAAGGTAATCGAGTTAAATGTGGTCATTAGGGTAAACCCTAATCCAATTTGATTGTGATCCTTATAAAAAGGGACATGTGGATCTAGAGAGAGAAATGCATAGTGTGAAAATGTGAAGACACAGGAAGTACATGATTTACAAGTCAGGGAACTGCAGAAGTTGCCAGAAGCTAGGAGAGAGGCCTAGAATAGATGTTTCCCTCACAGCTCTTAGCAAAAACCAACCCACTGACATCTTGATTTCTGACTTCCAGCCTCCAAACTATGAGACAATAAATCTTTGCTCTTCTAAGCCACACAGTTTGTGGTGCTTTGTTAGGGCAGCCCTAGCAATACAGCTGGGTTCCTGAAAAACATGGGGAGGGCAAAGCCAAGTCTTGGAAATGCTCTGGACAGGGCAGCAATTAGCCCAAGCCAGCAAGCTAAGCAGAAATGGCTTGTTGCCCCCACCCCAGCCCAGGGTGGGGGCCAGCAGTTGGCCCTCCTGACAAAGCTGTCTAAAGAGAGTGTTTTGGTTCTGGATTTGGACACAGGAGGGTGGCAGCAGGGTTGAGGGTGGGAATGAGGAGATTGGGAGGGACAGGAAACCCTCACTAAAGGGAAGACCATCCTTCCAGGTTCTAGGTAGTCCTAGCAAAACTCTTGAAATTAAAAAAAAAAAAAGAGGAAGGAAGTACCTCATAAGCTCTTCGGAGATGCCTTGCTGTGTCCTGGAGATGCCTCCCTAACTACCACCTCCCACTGTGGCTCCTGGTGCCTCCCTCGTCCTCAGCACAAGAGCAGGGATGTGGAAATACTTCTCCTCCTGACTCAAAGGGGTGTTTTCTAAACCTTCCTCACCCAAAATATGTCCTCCCACCTCTAGGGAGCCCCAGCAGACATACTAATTATATTAGGATTAATTCCATATAATTAGGTTAGCTAAGTGTAAGGGCTCACCATTAGCAGACAGGAGAACTAAGGCATGAGGAGTTTCACATGAAGGCTGGCTGCTGGTGGGAAAGAAGCCAGAACTTCTGCCTCCCTGGAGTCATCCCCAAAACCTCCTGTGGTGGAGGCAGTAGGCAGGGAAAAGCAAGAGGAAAGCATGAGGGTGTGACCGAGCAGTGAATCTGCTGTGGAACAACCCTGTGGAACAACCCTGTGGAACAACCATCACTATAATAGTGAACACTTGTGCACCAGGCCCTTGGTGTGAAACACTCTAAACCTACACAGCTCAGGACTGCAGCCACTTGGCCACATGAAATGTGCTAGTCCAAACTGAGATACGTATTAAGCATAAATTACACAGTAGATTTGAAAGACTTAATATGAAAAAAAAAGGAATATAAAATACCTCATTAATACTTTTAAAATATTAAAGGGCTTGATTTCCTCAGATGGAAACTGGTAATAACAGAACCTCTCATAACAGTTGTCATGAGAAGGAAATAGGATGATGTATTTGCAAGTGCTAAATAAATGTGTGTTAATCATTGGGAAGAGAATGAGAGGTCTTAAGACCAAGAAATATGCCTCTCCTCCCCTTTCTTGTCATTTCCCAGGCTGCTACTTCAATAATTAGTCCACAGGCCACCTCCCCCGGGAAGAACATCAAAGACAGCAAAAGTAGCTTTGCTCTCCCAGGGAGGCTGCCTCCCTGGGGTCACAGCCCCTTTCTCACCAGGTAGAGCTGAGCCAGAGCCACAAAACCAAACAGATTCCCACAGTGTCAGGCCAGCCCTGGGCAGAAATCCTAGAG
Source organism: Carollia perspicillata (assembly GCA_004027735.1). Lineage (NCBI taxonomy): Eukaryota > Metazoa > Chordata > Mammalia > Chiroptera > Phyllostomidae > Carollia > Carollia perspicillata. The sequence continues at coordinate 7,542 of PVKM010041134.1, forward strand.
GTAAGGGCCATTTGGGCTCCTCTTCCCACCCTATCCCACTAGGGTCAGGATTTCATGTGCACAGGCCCCCAAGATGCACAGAAACAGACCTTCAGGGGCAAACTCAACCATCCCCCAGAGATGACCTTCACTGTGCCAGGACAGAACCCTCCAAACCATGTCCAGTGCCACTAAGTCCTGCATTATATTCCATGAGAGTGGCATGCCTGATGTTGCACCCAGGGTGTCCTTGAGTCAAAGCAGATTTCTCCCTTCCTCCTCCAGTCCTACATTGGCCCAGGCAAACCTGAGATATGAGCAAGGAGTGTTTTAAGAGCTCTCTCTGTCCCTTTCTTCCCCTCTTTCTAGTAATTCCAGGCAGGAGCCTACCCTGAGTCCTAATCTTCTTCAGAACTGCCCTGCCTGGTTTCAGGAGCTGTAAACCCTCTCCCCGCCCCCCATGGCTAAGGCTGAGTGAGTGACATTTGGACCATAAGCCACTAAGGAGACAGAGCTTATCTCCCTGGAAGGAGCACTGCTTCTGCTCCTTTTTTCATAACTGGCCCCCAATGCTTGATCAGTTAGCCAATGATGGGTAAGATTACCCAAGATGGGAAGGACCTAAGACAGGCTTGATCATGTAGAGGCCTCAGGGAAGGACTTAGGGGGCTATAGAGAAAGGGGGTGATGGATGCTCACCCCTCGGCTTTGACGAAGCCTGAGTCCTCATTTCTCCTAATTCCTTGACTACCTTGCCTCCTCTGCCTGACTTAAGCCTGAAACAATGACTGAGGGCCGTGCAGCCCTGTGTTGGAAAGGGTGGACTCCCCAGATAATCAGGCCTGAGAAAGGATATGTAAATTCCTGTGAAGCCTGCTTTGTTAAGAATGCTTTTAGTTAAATGATAAAGACCCAAGCAGGAAACGAATTTACTTTCCAAGGTTTTATAGCCTTTTAGCTGATAGACCCTGACTCAGAAAAAGCCCTAATAGTACCTTATCTATCGCCTGATCCTTACTGCCTGAGAATGATTAATAAGTTGTACCTGAATTCCTGCGCAAAAAAAAAAAAAAACAGTAAAAGCTTGTTTGGGCAGAGGCGTGAGGCGCCCTCCCCTTGAGAGAGTTGCCAGGCCACTCTGAGGCGCTCCCCACTTGAGGGAGTACTGGTGCCATCCCCTTTTCCTCCACAGGACACTGTAGTCCATGTGAATTTGTCTCATGTCTCTTCCATAATGCCGTGGACACTGTGAGCCGGTGCCTGAGTCACATTTCTTCTGGGAAGGAGATCTGAATTGAATGCAGAGACCTTCCACCATTCTGTCCTGGCCTCTAGCCTTTACCTTAGTACACTAAGTTGGTGTCTCTATCTGTCATTCTTAATTTGTGTGTGGTGATCAGTAAATGTTAGTTGAATGAATTAATGAATAGGTAGGTCTCAGCTAAGATCTTTGATGAAAATGGTTTCCCATAGAGATGGTTGTATTTTAATGGAAGCTTCTTTAAAACAAAAATGACTTCAAGCCCCAGCTGGTGTGACTCACTGGATTGAGCACCAGCCTGCAAACTGAAAGGTCACTGGTTTGATTCCCTGTCAGGGCACATGCCTGGGTTGCACATCAGGCCCCCAGTTGGGTGGATGTGAGAGGCAACTGATTGATATGTATCTATCTCTCACACACCGATGTTTCTCTCCCTCTTTTTCTCCCTTCCTTCCCATATCTTGAAAAGTAAATAAATAAAATATTATTTAAAAAATGACTTCAAGAACCAAAGGATTTATCACTCTACTGATGGCATACCCAGTTGTGAGCCTTAGGAAAAAGAGTCTTTTCAATCCTTGTAAGAGAATGCCACGTAGGCAATGCCCTACTGCTAACAACTGCCCCAGCCTCCCCATGCAATATTCAGGTGGATGGACTAAGGCTCTTGGAGGCGGCTTTTTCCAGTTGCACTCCCTGGCAGAATTGTCACACATCTGGAACCTATGACAAGGCTGACTTTTCTCACATCTAAATGTCAGTATCTAGGCCTTAAGAAACATGGCCTGGGTTATCCTCCCTACCCCCAACCCCCACCCCAGAGGACCCTCACCTCCTGATTAATCATCATGGGCCTTTTCCGTGTCTCCTATTTCTGAATGTTTGTGAACAACATCATTTCTCAGCAGGGCTGGGACTAGGGTGAGGCCAGTGGGGCACTCAGCTCGGAGGGAAACTTTAAGGAGGCACAAAAACTCAATAGTCAAGAAAAACAATATTTTTATGAAATAATTTAAAAAATAAAAATTTGTGCAAAATAATCTAAGATGAACAACATATCAAAAAAGTTTAAAGGTTGCATTAAAATATTATTTATCTTGTTTACTGAGGGGTTTTTCTTGGGCACCCTCTTAAATGTTGGGCTGAGAAAGTACCTCACTCACTTAATTGTAGTCTCAGTCTCCCAAGAATAGGAGTTCCTAATTTCAGCTCGATCTCTAACTGGTGCTGGCTTCAGCACTGACTTTAATTTGTGAGAATCATCTTGCAGGAGGTTGGTAGGATGGTGATTAGTCTGGAGAACAGGTAGCTGGGGGCCCTTTTACTTATTTCAGAAAGCTATGCAAATAGGTAGGCAGGGGACCAAGTCTATTGTTCCAAAGTTTCCAAAGGCCTTGAAAGGCCCTTGGGCTCTGGTCTGGTGATCAGAGGTATAAGGATTTCTGAACAATCCAAGGCCTTTGATGTGGTTGCCAACACTCACATTTTTCATTCTGGGAACAATGCCACAGGACCACAACCACGCTCCCCCACCTAAGACAGGAAGTGTCTGCTGGTTGTGGGTGGGGGCAGGTCTTGTGAGGACAAGGGTCAGAAGGACAGGAGTCTTTCTCATCCTGTCTATGGGCCCTTTTCCCTCTGGTACACACTGACATGCCCACCCTCTTGCACCTTCAACACCTGTACTTGTTTTGCCCCTCTTGTCCTCCTTTTCCAAAACCAACACCCATCTCAGTTCCTTCTTACAGAGGAGCTGTCCCTAGCACTAGTTCAGATTGTGGCCCTGCTCCGTCATTTCCTGGCCCCACAGTAGTTTCTATTTTCAGAAAACACAAAAAGAGAGAGAATCTTATCATGGAGGTGGGGAGACACAACTTGAAGTTCCTTCCCCAAATGATGCCTTGAGGACGTTCTTCAGAAGAATCAGCATATCAGTTTTATTGACAATGTCCTTCTGGGGGAGTGCACTATCTGGGGATACCCACCCCCACCCAAGAAAGGTAGGTGTCTAGGCACATAGGCTGCTGTTTTGGAAGATTGCAGGTGAACGAAAGGGAGTTTCCCACTACACAAACTGTTTTTTCCACTTCCTGTTCTTCGCTATTTTGCTTTGTTCTGGTGTTAAACCACAGAGTTTCGGAATCAGATGAAACTTCTCATAATGAAGGCCTGCTATAAAGTCTCCATCAATCCCATAACCTGGTGACTAAACTAGATTTCATTATATTAATCAAAAGACAGTCTTTGCAATGACCATACTCACTGTTCTATATTAGGCCTTTGCTATTTAGCCTGAATCTCTTGAGATTTCTCTTTCTAATGCTGACCTGGGCATTTTTTTTCCTCGGAAAGTGTCTTCTGGATTTTACTGCAGACCCCACAGCTCCCTAGGAGTGACTAGGGGCTTCTTTCCCTGTCAGCCGGCCCTTGTGAGGAAGCAGGAAAAGCTGTGGAGTGGCTAGGACTGGGAGAACCCCAGTGGACACCAGTCTGACAGTAGATCAGCTGTTACCACTCTCAGAAAAGGAAACGTGGGCGTGTTATGTTGCTGTGGAAACCAAAGGCAAAAGAGCTGCAAACCTCAGAAGGCAGATCTCATTAAACAAGGGAGAGTTTCAAGCACTCTGGGCCCCACAGGGACTGGGCCTAGCTCAATTAGGGGAAAAGTCAGCATCCAAAAGCCCTCAATGACGCAGAGGAAGCCAGGGAAAACAGTCAATGGCTAGTCATCCTTGATTCACAGTCACAGATCGTTAGAACAGGAATGAGCTGTGGAGAGCTGCCTGTCCTCACTTTACAGAGAAAGGTACGTGAGATTGGAAAGTACTTGATCAAAGTTCTGCTGCCAGTGAGCGTCAGAGCCAGATTCACCACCCCATGGCCTTCTGTTTGTTTGTACAGCTTTACATATACAAACACTCTTATGGGCTTTAATTTCATCTGACCCTGAACCAAGAACAAAAATTTATCCTTCCTCAACGGAGTGGCCAAATAAGGACCGTCAGTTCTCTCATCTGGGAGGAGGATACTTTTCTAATGGAATTCTCATTAGAGTTCAATGAGTTAATAGTTTGGGGATTCAAGTGGATATAATAAAGGTCATCCCTCGTGTAGGGGTGTCCAAACTTTTGGCATCCCTGGGCCACACTGGAAGAAGAATAAGTGTGTCTTGGGCTACACATTAAATACACAAGCACTAACAAAAACTGATGAGCAAAAGCAAAGGTCTTAAGTAAATGTACAATTTTGTGTTGGGCTGTATTAATAGCCATCCTGGGCCTCATATGGCCCGTGAGCCACAGGTTGGACACCCTTGCCAGAGTTCTGATTAATTAAGGATGCACAACAAATGGGACCAGAATATCCACTTTATCACTTATAAATTTTATATTGAAATCAATCGTTTATATCTGTGGGTAAGTGAACCCCAGAATTAGAAATGGCAGCTACACAGGTAGGGCAGGCCTTCCACTTGGAAGCTGTCCCTGAAACCATGCACTGTGGGGAAACAAAGCCAATTGCATGCTTGACTGCCAGGAAGAGGAAAAGAGGGGCTGAGCGAAGCGTTTCGGTTTCTACCCCATACTCACCACTGAAGATGCTCCTCCCCCTCTCAGCCTCTTGTCCCTCCCCTCTCCTGGGAGGAGTAAGTCATGAAGGAAGGAGAGGTATCAGAAATCTTCCACATGGAAGAAAACATCAGGGGTGATGAAGAATTTGTTTCACTCTAATAAATATCTATAAAGCACTTAGCATGTGGTACAATAATAAGTGCTCAATGAAAGTTAGCTGTTAGTATTACAATTCTAGCTATAGCCTGTTAATGACACTAGAGACTTCTTCACCTTCATCAGTGTGACTTCTCTAATTGTGTTTGCCCTTATCAGATGTGTGATCTCAGCATGCTGTTTAAGTTCCCTGTGGCTCAGTGTCCTCCTCTGTACTAATAATAGTACCTACTCTGTAACTGGAAGGACTACACAATTTAAGTGTAAAGAGCTTAGCATGATGCCTAGAACATAGTAAATATTCAATGAATGGTGACTATTGCTGCTATAAAAAAAAGTTTGGACTCCAGAGCAAAATAAATGCAAAATTAAACAGAGACATAATTGATTAAGGAGAGGCATGTAAAAGAAAGGCTTTGCATGACATTAGAACTAGAGCAATGGCTTCCATTGGATCCACAATTTAGAGGCCTTTTCCCATTATTGTATATAAAATAAGGAGAAACTCTCTGTTTGGTGTTCCCCATGGGAAGATGATGACATTCTTGAGGCTGCAAGCTCCTTGGGAAACGATAACTAAATGCTGTTTAATGCGTGCACCAAAATGGCCTGAGCCAGTCACACAATTTAAATGCTACTATCTGAGCTCCAGGAAAATAGATAACTGATAGATTACCTGCCTCAGTGCTTTGTCTTTAGCACCTACCCGTGGTGTCTTG
>PVKM010041136.1:0-13218 GCA_004027735.1 Carollia perspicillata
TCAGGGCGGATCGCCGGAGGGAATGCAAGGCAAGGTCTTTTTAAGAAAAAGGAAGGACAGCACAGCCAAAGCCGTGAGGTGAGGGTTAAATTACTGTCACAGCAGCAGGCACTGCTCAGGAAAAGGTGAGCACCCAGAGCCTTCCTGGGGGAGGACTTGCCCTCTACCTTGGCTTCAGCCAGTGATGTGGGAACCAAGCGCACCCAGAGACTCAGTGACACGGAATGGAGCTTGTGTTGAGAACTCAGAGCTGTAAAGAACCTGATCACTGAAGGCCAGCAGGGGCAGCAAACAACACTGGAGGGCCACACCCGACCTCAGCTGTGCTCCACTGTTCACCTGTTCTGCTGGCTGCTTCCTGGCAACCTCTGCTCTCAGCCTCAGAGCTGGTGCCCTTGAGGAGCCCCTTCTGCCTCCATCCCCCATCTGTCCCTAGACACAGGTCCGGGTCACAGCTCCCGGGTACTGAAGAAGCCTTGGGGGCACAACATGTTGTACCTAGCCGTCTGAGTCAGAACCATGGCGATTCCAGAAAAAGAAGCTGCCTCCAGAGGCCCAGGTTTTCAGAACTCCCTCCTTGGCTGTGACAGCTGCCAAGCACTTAATAATTCCAAGATGCCGTCAGTCTTCCCCACTGCTGGGCTCTGACGTCAGGAGCCCCGGACCATCGGCTGCCTTCTCTCTGCAGCGCAAGAAGGAATGTGTCTGTTTCCTTCCACCCTCAGCTTGGGGCAAGTCAGCATAATGGCCGTGAGCTTCAGAAACAGAGGGACTTAGGCGGAAATTCCAACCCATTTGGCCTTGTTTACTTTTCTTGTCTCGGTTTCCCCATTCCACTTGCCCAGGATTTTCCTAGCTTCTCACGATCCCGCTTCAGTGAGAATGAAGCGAAATACTGTGCATAAGCTGCCTAAAGCAGAGTCTGGTGTAGCATACAGACACTCTACCATCTTCGTTCTCTAGAGCCCAGACATTAGCTGGGGTTGAATGAAAGTATCCTTCCCTCTGAAGGGGAATAGACTATGGTCCTCCAAAACATGCCACTTTGGCATATTATTCTGATTTCAAGTTACCTGAGAAATAGCCAGTGCAAGAAACACACTGTGATCCTCCTCTGTTCCCCCGAAAGCAGGAAATAAATCTGCCGTGTGAAAGGTGCCCTCCCTGTACTAGGGGGAAGAGGGAAGTCCTTATCGCCAGACACAGGCAACCTAGGGCCCTGACAGCTACATAAACAAATCTTGTTACTTCTTCACTAAATTACTACCCCAAACCCAACCTTCTTTGCCTTGTGAGTTTTTCACAATTTATTTTCCCTTTGTCTAAAAGATATAAAAAGCTGTCTGCTTTCGTCACTTCTTTGAGTCTCATATTTTTAAAGGGGCTCCTATATAATAAAAATGAAATTAGTTTTTCTCTGGTTAATCTTGCCTATGTCAATTTAACTATTAAACTGGCCAAAGAACCTAGAAAATAAGAAGGAAAAAGGTTTTCTCCCCTACACTTCATCTCCTGCTGGGGCGTGGTTTTCAGGCAGATTCTCCCTCCTTTCTGTTTATATGATACACAGGCTGAGAGGCAGTTGCAGTCTTTGGCTCCTGTCACACCTGCCTTGAGTTGCCATACTCACTGACTGTGCAGAGGACACAGCTGGATGCGCAACGCCCACTAAATCAGCATCAAGGCTAGGTCTCAGTCCAGCCGCCGGGTAGCTCCCCAACCTCGCTTCCTGCTTCCTCACCAACCCAGCAGAGCCTGCGCGTCAAAACCTCAATCCCAGCTGCTCCCTCTCTGACTTCATTCACCGTGGGTGGGTACCACCTATCTCTTTCAGCTGCTACAGAAACTCGCAAATGCCGTAGCAAATAAATCTGCAGGGCCATTTCAGCCTCTTGCTGCAGCTGTCAATGTAAGAAATGTCCAAACCTGTAAGAATTTGTGTGAGTTTATACGAGCCAAACTGACAATTGCCGGGATTGAGAAAAGGCTCCAGAGAATGGCAGTTTTACAGCCTATTTTATACACGACAATCAAAGGAGGAGGGCTAGGGAGGGTTACACGAAATTCATTGGTGATAGATTAGAGAGGCAAGAGAAAGCAAGCAGGGAAATCTCTGGGATTGGAGTAAGAGTAAAATGTAGAAACGAAGACCTCTTTCGCCTTGGTGGGCCCAGGATCATTAACAATGAACGTTTACAGCACAGAGAGATGGTATGAGGAGGGGGCAAGATAACAGTGAGGGGTTTGGGGTTTTATGCCTTGGTGGGAGATCACGCCTTGAGGGGTCAGGAAAAAGGGATTACTCAGATAATCCTAAAGTAAGTTATTTTAGCTGCAAAAACACCATAGACAGGCTCCAGTTAAGGTGAAGACTGACCTTTGTCAAGGAAGGTACCAGCCTAAGACGTGACTACCCACCATGACTCACTTTTAGTTACGAAGTTTTCATTTCAGACCATCCTATGAGGTTACTTTCAGTCCCTGAGTTTGTGCGGCCACCACGCAGCCGCCCCTGAGCTCGTCAGGTCTAGTATCTGACCCCTTTCACCCACAGAGCTCAGTGTCCCAGGTGCACGGAGGCCCGGGCCCCAGGTGTAGGCAAGCGCTGGGAAGCCTGCTTTTTCCTCTTTTCTTCTCTGCTTTTGTATTACTCTCTTCTTTAGGTTCTTAGGGCTGAAAAACACAATTTATACTAACAACACTGACAATTGAAACATCACGTAGTGGTTGAAAAGAGACATTTTATATTTGAATAGAACTAGATTTCAATTTAGCACCACAATTTACCAGTTGCGTGACCTTGAGTTATTGCTTTATCTTCTCACCCAAAAAATGAAAATGATAGTATTCTACAGCGCGTGGTTTGCATCATTTGTTTGCAAGTAAAGAAACCTGACTCAAGTTGCTTAAACAAATATATATATATATTTGTTTATATATTGATATTATATTAAATATATATTTATATCTTTATATAAAGATTTATAAAGATATAAATATATAAAGTGTGTGTGTGTGTGTGTGTGTGTGTGTGTGTGTGTATACAGTCTGTCCAGAGGAAATCCAGCCATTGTTAATATAATAAGAGTGGTTTGTGCAACACTGATGTAACCTGGCAGCCAAGGAGAGTGGACTGGAATGCACATGCATGAACAATGATGACTTCACTTTACTAGTCAGTGGGGGGCAGTAGACACTTGAGCATGTGTACTGTGTGGCTATTGCATTGAAAATGACTGAGCAAGTAGAGCAATGAATCTGCATCAAATTTTGCATTAAGCTTGAACTTTCCTCCATTGGAACACAATAGTTCCAATGGAAACTATTGAGATGATTTGAAAGGCCACAGCTATGGGCAGTTGGTGATTGGCAGCTTCATCATGACAGTGTGCCTGCTCATGCATCATGTCTCAAGCAGAGTTTTTTGGCAAAACATCAAATCACCCAGATGAGTCAGTATCCCTACAGCCCAGATTTGGCATCCTGTGACTTCTAGGTTTTTCCAAAACTACAATCACCTTTGAAAGGTAAAAGATTTCAGACCTTCAATGAGATTCAAGAAAATATGACCAGGCAGCTGATGGTGAATGGGAGAACTGTGTGAGATCCCAAGATGCCTACTTTGTAGGGGACTGAGGTGTCATTGTCCTGTGTACAGTGTTTCTTGCCTCTTTCATCTTCAATAAATGTCTTTATTTTTCTTATTACATGGCTGGGTACCTTCTGGACAGACCATATATATATATATCATATTTTGCCATGTATAATGTGCACTTTTTTGCCTAAATTTTGGAGGGAAAAATAAGGATGTACATTATACATGGGTAGTACTGATTCCATATCTATATAAATGTTTTTAATTCTTTTATTTATGTTTATGCTTTAAAAGTGTAACTCTAGAAAACAGTGATATCCATATGCAAAATAATACCCTGGAATGCAATAATCTGTTCTGTTTCTAAATATAAATAAATAAAAATTTGAATTAAAAATTAAAACAGAAGATTTTTTTCTGAAAGTTTGGGCCAAAAACCTGGGCATGCACTCACACAGCAAAATACAGTATGTATGTGTGTGTGTGTGTGTGTGTGTACATACATGTATGTATGTACACACACACACACATATATATGGAGATATATATAGAGAGAGAGACAGACAGACAGACAGAGACAGAGAAAGAGAAAGTTTTTCTCAATAAGAGCTCTGGAAGTAGAGACTAACTGTGTTGGTTCAGTACCTCAATAATAACTCCCTGGGCCTTTCTTTCCCTTGTCTTTTTGTCTCATGCTTACAAAATGACTACTGTAGTTCCAGATAACAAATCTATATTCAAGGTAGCCACATCTTTCCTTTTTAACAGGAAAATAGAAGCCTTCGCAGGCACCCTTGTACTGCACTTCCCTTCAGATCCCATTAGCCAGAACTGAAATACATGGCAACTCTCACAGCAAGGGAGCTGGGAAATTGGGAACTAGGGCTGTTCTTATTTGGTTCGACTAACCAGAACTCATATCTTGAGAATAAGGACATTGCAGCTCATCAAAAAAGGTCAAGATTTAAGTATCAAGTATAATATTGTGATTTATTATAAGAAATACATATTTTTTTAAAAAAGAAATACATATCGATCCTCATCTTGTTTCTGAGGTAAAGTTCCCAAAACCCTTGGAGTTTCCTAAGTGCTGAGAGTGATAAGGTTCTTTTGTTATGTTAATAAGTTGCCTTTTGGAGACCACCTAAAGGGTGGAGCCCCAACCTCAGGATTGCAGAAAGGGCCTGGAGGCAGAGTCAGTAACCAAGGCTAGTGATTTAATCAATCACTTCCATGTACTGACACGTCCATAAAACCAAAGAGGACAGGGTTCAGAGAGCTTCCGGGTTGGTGAACACTTGCAGAATTGGGGTGAGTGGTGTCCCTAGAGAAAGCATGGAAGCACCTCACTTTGTCCCCATCCCTTGCCCTGGGCATCTATCTCTTCCACCTGGCTTATTTCTGAGTTGTATCCTTTTACACTAAACCAGTGATGCAATAAGTCGAATGTATCTCTGAGCTCTGTGAGTTGCTTTAGCAAATTAATCAAACCCATGGAGGGGATTATAGGAACCTCTCATTTATAGCCAGGTAGTCAGAAGTATAGTCAACAGCCTGGACTTCAGCTGGTGCCTGAAATCCGTGGAAAAGGTTGTGGGAATTTACAAGCTGTAGCCAACTGATCAGAAGCACAAGTAACCTGGGCTTGCAGTTGGCATCTGAAGTGGTCGGGAGGCAGTCTCAGGAGACTGAACCTTTAATCTGTGGGATCTGATGCTATCTCTGGGTAAATAATACCAGAATTGAGTTAAATTATAGGAGAACCAGTTGGTTTCCCTGAGCAATTGGTGGTGCTGTGGGGACTCCCCCTCCCCCACAACACACACACACACACACACACACACACACACACACACACACACACAGAGGAATTAAGTCTCAGAACCATTTCACTAAGTAAAAGGTAAGGTCTGGCTAACGGGTAGGTAACCAATGGGGTTGGTTCGACACACAGTTGTAGTAAGTATTAAATTTAATAACATTTGTAAAGTGCTTAGCACAGTGCCAGACTTTTAAGCATTGTTTAATAAACTATAGCCATTATCAATGAAACATATTGCCAAAGTTGATTGGCCATGCCCTATATCAGGGGTGTCAAACTCATTTTCACCAGGGACCACATCCCTCGCCGTTGCCTTCAAAGGGCCAAATGTGATTTTAGGACTGTATAAATGTAACAACTACTCCTTAACAGTTAAGTGAGAGAGAGCTCAGTGCTGCCACCTGGTAGAAACAAGGTGGAGGGCCGAATTTGGCCTGAGGGCCTTGTATTTGCTGCCTGTGTCCTATATGTAATTAAATATAGTATTTCCACACTTATAAAATTGAGAGCAGAACCCAGCTGTACTGATTTTTCAGTCCTCCACCCCCACCAGCTTAGGACTCGCTCTCTTTCATTCTTACCTGACCCAAATACTTATTAAGTATCAAATGTGTGCCACATACAAGGCCAGGTATGAGTGATAAGCTTTGCCCCTGACTTCATGAGGTTCCCAGGCCTCAGAAATTTAATTCCTACGTCTTTTATGCCCACATCCCAGGAACCCCATCCGCTGGAACCCCAGGCCCAAGCTCCTACAGACCCATAGATCTGCTTCTTGCTCCCACAGAATCCAAAACCTAAAGGATGGTTTTAACTTAGTCAAGGCACCACAGTGAACTGTGGCCAAGCCTTCACTTCACTTCAGATTCTGAGATCACCTGAACGTAAATATACATGAAGCAGACATGCAAACAGCTAGTAGGGAACTCTTTTCTTTTTTGAGAGTTTATTTATTTTTACAGAGACTGGAAGGGAAGGAGAAAGAGAGGGAGAGAAACATCGGTTGGTTGCCTCTCGTACACACGCCAAGTGAGGACCAAATCCGCAACCCAGGCATGCACCCTGACAGAGAACTGAACTGGTGACCTTTTGCTTTGCAGGACGATGCCCAACCGAGCCACATGGGCCAGGGCACTATCAGGGAACTCTCCACAAAGCTCACACTCTTAAGCTACCACACCAAGAGCTCCCCCAGATTGTCGCCCCATCAACACTGGCATCAAACGTTTGCTGAGCATAGGCTATGTGCAAGCTGAATTTCCTGTGTTGAAGCCCAAGAACACTTCATATTTATGGGCCTCTTTCAAAACATACCTTCATTTGCAGTAGCAGTGAGGTCTTAAGGAGCCCTCATTATCTTTAATTTATTAATGAAGGTGCCGGGACCATTAAGGAAGCTGCTCACAGTACCAGACCCTGTGCTGGGTAACTTACACACATTTTCTCATTTAATCTTCATGAATTGCTAGGGAGGTAATATTATTTCCAGTTTACAGATGAGAAACCTGAGGCCCAGAAACGCTAATTTACCTAATGTCACACAGCTGGAAGCCGAGCCTCCATTTTCCAGTCCCCCCAAAAAACTGTCTCTTAAGCCATGCGACCCCTCACTACACACATTCTCTGGGATGAGGTACTTGTGATGGACCTTTTTGTGCGGTCTGAGTAAAAGATTTTCAGAGAAAGATACTGTCACTTATGCCATCATTGTGGATTTCAATTGCCTATATTTCCTCTGGTTACATTTATAGAAATTACAATATCACGTGCCTTACTTCTGCTACAGTTATACTTTCTACCCATCCCATGCCCCCTGCCAACTGGCATCTCACCACTATCAGCACCACTCTGGGCTCCTTTTGGCCACAGGAGAGGAAGCCGTTGGATGTGGTGCTTAAATAAGCCTGACAACAGAATTGCAAATAACCACTGAAGTGGTGTTAGCATTAGTCCCAAGTGCTGGCTGCCTCATCTCAATGTTCTTCACAAGGAGAGAACCTGTAAGTACCAAGGACACATCAGGAAGCACATTGTGGGGAGAGAGGTAAAGAAAGGGATGGAAATCATCAACAAGCTGAACGACATGCAGAAGTCAAAGTCCCAGGTCAGGTGAATGCCAGGAAGAAGTGAAGGAAAACACACCCTGAAATGGAGATGGACAGACCCCCGTTCCCCTGCCCTGCTCCTGGCTGGAGGGAGGAGGAAACCAATTCACTGAGTATTTGCTAAAGTTCCAAGCCTTTAACAAGCGTTAATTTATAGAATCCTTAAATAATTCTCCGAGGCTAGTATAACCAAATGTATGAAAAACTGAGGCTCACAGAGGCCTAACCATTTGCCCAATACTGTGAGTGCTGACAGCGGGATTCAGTTCAGTGTCTCTGACCCCCAGCCAGCCCTCTGAACTGCTACAGTCTGGCACGTCCTTTGTACAGCTGACAGTTTGGATCTGATGGTAGAACTTTACACTGACCCCTCTTACATTAAATTTTGTTGAGTTCAGTGTATCGACGTCATTTTTTATGGGGCTTGTCAGCCATGTGGGTAGCTGTACATCTGCAAATTTTATAAGTCATGGTAAGTACCATTAAAGTAATGCGCTGGTGAAGCACTTGACAGTTAACATAATACCTTGATATAAAGTTGTTGACACCTTCTTCTCTTTCACTCCTTGTGTTAGGTTGCCTCTTCCTCCTTCGTTATTGAAAGGAATAAGAAAAGGCAGAGCAATAGATTGTCACAATGACTACAATCCAAAGTCACTGCACTCTGTGCTCAGCTGAACCGCTGCTGCCCACTCTGGTCTAACTGAGTTACAGGCATGGCCTCCTCCTACCTCCACTGCTTCAGGGAAACTGACAGGAAGCCCCTGAACCAAGGTCCGTCCTGAAAGACTTCTGAAATCATACCTTGCACACTTTCTCATCCCATTGGATTGTATGTCATTGTACTTAACGCCATGTCGGAAAGACGGGGCTTATAAGAGTCAAAGCAGAACAATTACCCAGTAGGTGTGCCTCACAAGGGAATTCTCTCCATTGTGAAATTTGAGTACAAGGGCTTCTTGCAAGAATTCGGTCCTATTGCTCCTGAGCATCCCAGTCTTCCTAGGACTCTCCTCCACTCTTTCTGGAAAGCAAAGCCACATGGCACCATCTCTGTTTCTTGCCGGGACCTGCTGACAACATCTGCTTTCTCTAGGAGAGACAGGTGGGTTCCTGCTGTCCCTTCCTGGAAAAGGGAAGCAAAGGGGCCAACCTGTGGATCACAAAGGACTTTGGGCAGAATCACAAAGCTCAGAAAGCACAGTCATAAGTGAGAGTCCTCTTTTTGGAGTGTGTGGAAGGAAGACGGGACGGTAGACAGTGACCAAGAGTATTACTAATTTGAAAGAGACTAGACAGAGCACACCAGACCTGTGCGTTTGGACAAATATGGTAAACGGAGTGTCAAAGACTGTGGAAAGGGACATGGCTGTTTGGTTCATTTCATTACCAGTGATTTACCTTTTTTTTTAAATTCCTCACCTGAGGATATGTTAATTGATTTGAGAGAGTGGGAGAAAAATATCAATCAGTTACTTCCCTTACATAGCCCAACAGGGGACCGAACCCACAACCTAGGTGTGTGTCCTGACTGGGAACACAAACCACAGCCTTTTGGTGTACATGATGACACTCCAACTAACGGAGCCACCCAGTCAAGGCACGATTCACTTACTTGTTTATTCACTGCTCATCAGTTCATTCATTCTCTCATTCCTCCATCAATTCATTTATTCACTCATCCTGTAACCATGATTGTGTACCTATCTTATCTTTAGACAGAGAGCAGGGGAAGACCCAGGAATGAAATACAGTCCCCCTGCTTCATGGTAAGAGCCGAAGGAATCCATGAAGGGTTTGTCTTCTAGGTGCTCCTCTGTTTTTTCTCTCTTCTGCACACATCCTGGCAAAGGCTTGATTTCTTATAGATACAAATTAAAATCGTATATACTTAAGATGTACAACATGCTGTTTTGATACACATACATTGTAAAACAATCACCACAGTCAAACTAATCAACATATCCATCACCTCCCATAGTCACATGTGTGTGTGTTGTGTGTGTGTGTGTGTGGTGAGTATATTTATGATTTACTCTCTTAGCAAATTTCATGTAGGAAAGGCATTATTATTAACTACAGTAAGTCCTCATTTAACACTGACAGTAGGTTTCTGGAAACTGTGACTTTAAGCAGAGTGACATGTAATGAATCTAATATACCCGAGGCTAATTGATATATATGAGAGTTGAGTTCTGACGGCATATTTCTAGTCACAAAGACATCACGAAACTTCTAAATAAACTTCAAGTATTAAACATGGAAATAAATGTGAGCTAGATATACATTTAAGAAAGATTAATAAAAATAAATAAGATCATTCTTTTTCAACCTACTTATTCCAGGGTCATGGCGGCTGGAGCCTATCCCGGCAGCTCAGGGTAAAAGGTGGCAGCCCACCTTGGACAGGACGCCCTCCCATCACAGGGCCACCCACACCCACTCAGACTGGGACGATGTAGACGTGCCAGTTCACCCAATGGGCACATCTTAGGGGTGTGGGAGGAAACCAAAGTCCCTGGAGAAAACCCACATAGACGTGGGGAGAACACGCAGACTCCACACAAACAGTGGCCCTGGACAGGAAGTGATTTTCTTTTCTCATCAGCGTTATAACGAAATGTTGAATGAAGTTGACATTATTCCAAGACCTGATGCATAGTCACCATTAGGTCTCCAAAACTTGTTCATCTTATAACTGAAAGCTTGTACCTTTTGATCAGAATGTCCCCTTTTTCCCCACCCCCAGCCTCTGGTAACCACCATTCTACTCTCTCTATTCTTATGAGTTTGACTTTTTTCAGATTCCCCATATAAGTGAGATTATGCAATATTTGTCTATCTATTAATGGCTTATTTCACTTAGAGTAATGTCCTTCAGGTCTCACAGTGACTTCTAAACACATAGTAGAAATATCCATTGGTTAAGGCAATACTATCAGCTGAAACAAGTAAACCCACCTAATCCTAGTAGCGTAATGTATTTGAAGTTTATTTCACATTCTCCAAGAGACCCATTGGTAACTGGGGGTTGGAATTCTACAAGGTCATTTAGGGACCCATATCGATGAAGGCTGCCTCTTCAAAATAGGGTTTGTTTCCATGAGAGTCCTGGGCTCAGTACTTGGACTCCAGATGGTATATAGGAACAGAGTGAGTAGGGGACTACGTGGCAGGTTGTTATGAACCAGCCCTAGAAGGACTTTTGTCACTTCCACTGACATGCCATTGCCTGGTGGTCCCTGCAACACTTGACTTCTAAAATGGCTCTGCAGTGGGAGGGAGCAAACAACATGCTTGTTATTTAGCAGCAAATCCTTTAGGCCAGAGGACGGGGAAAAACCACATCATTTACATTCCAGAAAGTCCTAGCTGGGCAGGGGGATAGGCTCCAAAATCTCTGGGGCTATGACATGTTAGGGACTCTGTTCAACAATTTTGCCTGGCTCAGTATGGGGAGTTCAGTTTATAAAACTGATGAAAGAGGTTCTTTAAAAAAATATTTTATTTATTTATCTTTAGAGGGAAAGGGATGGAAAGGGGGAGGGAAATATCAATGTTCAGTTGCCTCTCATGCGTTCCCTGCTGGGAACTGGCCTGCAACCCGGGCATGTGCCCTGACTGGGAATTGAACCTCCATCCTTTGGTTCACAGGCCTGCGCTCAATCCACTGAGCTACACCAGCCAGGGCAAAAGAGGTTCTTTAAAAAGTGCCATGGTCTGGGATTACCTATATGGCAGGGAAGTTTTCTTGACAGACTTGAATTCAAATGAGCACCTGGGTTAGAGTTAGGTCACAGGGCAGGTGATGGAGACAGAGTGACTGAGAATCCACCACCTCTGTTACCTCTCCCCCACCTCCACCCACTGGGGGAATTGTCTTTTGCCAGAAAAATGTGAATGGGCCTAATGGCTTTACCTCTGAACTGACAGAGTTATAGAGAAAAGAAAATGTTACAGGATGGAAAAAAAAAGAAGCAGCAGCAAGCACAGAACCAACCAAGCACAGAATGAGTTTATGAGTTTGGGAGACTTCGGAACGATGTAAGAGAGAGTTCGAGAGGAATTGTCACACAAAGATACTGAGTGAGAGGGAAAAGAAAAGGGAAGTTTAATTTTTTTGAACATTTTGTTTCATCAAGACAAATAAAGTTTAAACTATTTTAATTAATTTTGGGATGATAGATTTCTGGTGACTCGAAGCCATGGGGCAACTGATCTACAAAAGTGCTAAATCATGAAATTCAGTCCAACATAGATAACATGGTATCATCATCAATAAATAATTGTTAAATGAAATCTTCCTTCAGCAAGAAATATTTTGAGTGCAGATGACATCCATTTCTTCCTCTTCATCTCAAGCTTCCTGATGCTTTAGCTCTAGAGAAAAGAAGCCTCACTCGACAGCAGTCCTAGCTCTCTGAGATAGGTGCAAGTGACCCTCCAGCTGGGCCACTTATGCTATCACTTGAATCAATTTCTTGTCCTTCTCTCGCCTGTGGTAGCTTGTACTCCAAGCCTTATGTAAGGATGCAAACACACTACCACTCGGAGAAAAAGAAAATCAAAGCAAATGGCAGAAATTGAACTCAAATGAAAGAACTAGGCAGGTCACAGATATGCTACTGGGTCTTGGGAACATACAAAGCCAGGGAACAAAATTTTGTCAGGACATTTTCTTCCCACCTCACACCAGTGCTTGGCTCTAAACATGAGCTCTACTCTTCCTCATTGAAAACTAATTTTCTCTCCCTGACTGATGTGAACTTTTTAATTAGTTTATTCATTTCATTAATTTCAGCTATGGCAGAGACAGTAACCTGATAGATTTGATCTCATGTCCAAAAACTTAGAGAAGAGTCTCATTTGCCCAGCTTCAGGCAAGTCCCATCTCTGTAAACCTAACAATGGCAAGGAGTGGGTCCCTAAGGAACACAGCAGCTCCTCCACATTAAGGGGGTGAAGGGAGAAGCAGTCTCCTGAAGAAGGGGATGACCAAACCCAACCCAGAAGCAAGGTGTATATAAGTAGGTAGAGTGACAGCTGTTCATCACAGGGTGAGGACAGCAAGAAACAAGGACAGGGAAAGAGGGTCCAGGGCTAGTCCAACAACATGCTTGTTATTTAGCAGCAAATCCCTTGCTTCACAGACGGAGAAACCAAGACCCATGGAGGGATATTAGAAGAGAGGAAACTTCTGGCTTTTCACTAAGAAAGTATCAATATTATAAAACAATCAGAATATTAAAGAATTTCATTCATATACTCACCAATAATAACAGCATTCATTGGGGAGGAGAAGATAAGAGGACCATAAGCGTGGGGAGAATGCAAACCTTCACTAATTCTCATCTGTTGTATGAATGGTTCTCTAAACTTTCATGAGCCTAAGAATCACCTGTGGAGCTTGTTTAAAAAATGAAGGTTCCTGGTGCATCCCCAGGGATACTGAATCAGAATCTGGGAGTAGAGTCCAGGAACCTTCATTTTAACAACAGTCTGAGGTCACTCTGATGCAGGGGTTTTTATACAAGCTCTGGAGAAGCACTGCTCCGAAAGAGCTCTCCTCTCCTGAGAGCTGGCTGGCTTCCTCCACTTCGCGGCAGAATTTGATAAACAGATACCTTTATGACCAAGAGATGATGAAATATAATAAAGTTTCCAAGAATGGAAAAATATATTGATGATAAGTAGAT
>PVKM010041138.1:0-13223 GCA_004027735.1 Carollia perspicillata
TCTTGCCACACTTACCAGGTGGGATCAGAGGCAGCCACTCCCTCATCCCCACCTGCTGCATCCTGGGTTAAAGTACAGTTCTGGGCAGCACTGCAGCTGTCCCTGGCTCTCTCTTCATGTCCCTCTCGTCATGGACTGAGAGGTCAGAGCAGTTTCTGTCTTGATGTATGGCCATCTTCAGGGCGGCAACACGGACATGAGACCTCACGCCAGCTGGAACCCTCAGAGAAGCTACAGGACTCGGATTCCGTTTCCCAGAGGCCCACCACCCTGCTCTCCTCCACCACTTGTCAATTGCCATTGTCCCTGTTTCCAGAAGCTATGCAAACAAAAATGACCGTAGTCAGCTGTGTGTCCTGGAAAAATCATTGGTGTGTGGTGCTGATCTTTAAAAAAATACATATCCCCATCACTTTAAAATGCAGGCTCCTTCCCGCGGACACAGCAGTAATCCGACCTGTTTCTCAGAGCTCCGGGCAGCTGGTCTAGGCAGTTCAGGACTGGCAGGCTGCACCGGAGGCAGATGTGTGCTGGGCCTGGGGTTGGGGGGCGCCTGTCACACTGTCCACTGACCTCAGATCCACGGAGATGCGGACCCTGCTCCAGGACGCGCCGGCCCACTGTACACTGCACCCCACATCCTGTCCTCCCTGCGGCCTGCACACTCACAGTTCTGGTGTCCACTTCCCAAGGGCTGGATCCACCCTGGGCTGCCGAAATCAATCCTGCTCCTTAAAATCAACACTGTTTGGTGCAAGCCATCATTGTTTGCCAAAATTACAAAGGTCATTCTTGAAATGTTAGCTTAAAGCTCTAAACTCATCTGCTAAATTTGACACAGTTCTGATGAGTACCTAAGTTCTCCAGCACCCAGGCACCCGTCTGTAACTGGACTCTTCTCAGTTTAGAAGATGCCCCAAGGGGAACACACTGATCAGCAACCTGGTGACGGTATTTTAGATGCAGTGAAACAAGACTGCATAGCTCCATTTGCCGCAGCCGAGGAAACGTTTCCTTGGCTTTGCAGAGAGGGGGAGGGGGCGAGCACTGTTCAGCCGTGATGCTGCCTGGAAATGGGGTGCAAAGCAGTCAAGGGGTCACAGCAGGCTGAACTGTCTGGACAGGCTCTAGGCACCCTTCCCCTGCCCCACCCCCTCCCTGCTCCCAGGCAGCACACCCGGGCCCTCTGCTGGGGATACTCATCTCCACGGGGGGCTAACGGCCTCACAGTTTTCCTTTCGCCCTCAGTCCCAATGCCCCTGACTTGGGGAAAGACAGGAGGGAGGAAGGGATGGGGAGGAGGGTGAAACACCATAGACAAGAGCAGAGGGGTCTCTATGTCAGGGACAGAGTTGTCCCTCAAGGACAGAGAACTAAGGGTGGGGGGCACGGGTGATGGCCCAGCTCCCTGCCACCAGTGTGTTTACTAGGAATTCAGACCCCCAGGCCCCACCCAAACTGGATCTGGACAGGACGCCCAGAGGTTCATGTGACCTTTAAGGTGTGAGCAGCACAAACCCAGCTCCCACCTTGGGTAGAGGTCAAGCCCTCGGCGTACAAGGGAAAAAAACTTGAGTTCAAGGTGGGCAAGACTGGCTCATGGCTACTGAGCAGGGTCGGAGCCCTAGCTGCCATCTCCCTGTTAGATGGGATGTTGAGAGGGGAGCCATTAAAGGGCGGTCCAGTAGAAGAGGAGGCGGACACTGCGTGCCTCAAGGCAAGTGGCAGGGGGCTAGACCTCAGCCCTGCCAGGGAGATGTTCTAGAACTCAGAGCCAGCCTCGGGCGGAGGGAGCCACTAGAGTCTGGGTTAGCACCTGTCACCAGGGCCCCATGTCGGAGTCATGGAGAAGGAGTGGTCATTCCACCCAGTCACAGGGCAGGGACAGGGAGGGCACGATCATTTCCCCCAATCTTGGGGCAGGGACAGAGGGCAGTGATTATTTTCCCCGTTTTGGAAATACTGACTGGCGCTTGGGTTTGCTTCGGGTTTGAATACCCTGCTTTGGAGAGCCTGTGTGATGAGAAAGGGGAGGGGACTGTGGCAGCTGGTTCGTGAACTGGTGGACTGGCTTAAGTCAGATAGAATCAGGGAGAGAGGAGGGAGGAAGATTGATTACCCAGGGTGAGTCTGTGTGGAGGGCAGGGAAGAGCACGAGGAATAGACGTAGGGAAGACTGACACCAGAGGAAGGGGGGAAAAAGAGGAACTCACGGAGGTTTCTGAGTGGGAGCAGCTGGGAACAGGAGGAAACCAGGAGCTCGTGGGGCCACAAAACCCAAGGACATAGGGAGTTTCGAGGGATGGGGGTAGGAAGGGGTGCGGCAAAAAGATTAAAAAAAAAACAAAGGAGGAAAGTGCCTGTTGAATTTGGAAACGGTCTTAGTTTGGGCTGCTATAAGAGAATACCACAACAAACACTTATTTCTCTCAGTTCTGGGGGCCGGAAGTGGGAGATCAGGGAGTCAGTACGGTTAGGCCGGCAAAGGCCCTCTTCTTGGTTCAGAGGAAGTAATTGTGTGTGGGCTCCCTCACACGGTGGAGAGGGATGGCATCTCTCCCGTGTTTCCTAAGGGCACTATGGTTGTTCACGGGGGACCCCACCCTTAGAACCTAAACACCTCCTAAAGGCCCCACCCGCTAATACCATCCCATAGGATTTCAACATATTCATTCGGGGGTGGAGACAAAGACATTCAGACCATAACAGAAATAAAAGGGTCATTTCACCATGACCTTGGCAAGAACACGTGGAGCCCCACTACTGCCTGACTCCCGTTTTTGGAGTCTCCCCATAACAGGGCACCCTGGGGTTTCTAGAGCTGACAGACTCTCAGGAGGGACCTTGTCAGGGTTCGGTGTATTTAGTCACCAGCTGGTGGGAGGGGGCCCTCTCCACTCGGCCTAGATCCTGAAAACAAAGACCGACTGTCTGTGTCAGCTCCTTGGGGACAAGGCCCCCAGTCATCTGTCTTTCATTAGCCATCACCTGTCCCTGTTCAGAGAAACTGACAACTTTCTACACTCACTGAAACCTCAGGAGCCCTGGCCTGGGGAGTGCGGGCCAGGGATGAGGTCACTGGGGTTACTAGCTCCCTCTATGGAGGGGTCTGGAGCCCCGGAAGACACTGTAACTAGAACATTGCAGGGACCAGATTCACCCACGCAGTGAACACAGTGCCCTAAGCCATGGGAGCACCCCCCACCCCGTGCCCAGCCAGAGGAAGTGGTGCCACCTGTGGGTCACTGCAGGAGAGGGCTGGGGTGTCACTGTGGTTACAGCAGGGGCAGGATATTCAGAAACCCGCTCCACGCTCTTCCTGTTGATTCATGAGAACTTGGCCTTTGATGACCAGATGTTTGATGCAACACAAGAGATGGGTGGACCAATGTGTGAGCCTGGCTGTGAACCAGGGAAGGGGCAGGTCAAGCTTGCAGGTGTCTGTGTCCTACAGCTGCCGTGCTAAGGCTTCCTTTCTGGAACAGCACAAAAAGGAGAGGTGCTGGGGTGTGTGTTCATATGGGGCAGGCAGTGGATCGCAGGTCAACGACAAATTTAGGGCTGGATGCAATTAAATGTAGTTTGAGAAGTCAAGTCTTTGTATGTATGTGTTTATTTAATAAGTACATAACTTTTATTTAATACCAAACACTGGCTTACCAGGTGCCAGACATTCTCCTAAGCATCTCAAAACACTCATTAGTCCTGACGTCCTGTGAGTAAAAGACTACCTTAGCCCGCACTTTGCATGTAAGGGAACTGAGGCCCAGGGAGGTTCGGCAACCCGCCAAGGCCACGCGTACAGCACGGGGAGCCCAGGCTGCAGCTCTGAGGTCTGGCTCCGGAGCCCGGGTCTGAACCACCACCCTGTCCCGCTTCTCGGACATCTGCCACCACCATCCTCCCCACCTTTTAAAATGGAGCGCGAGGAACATAAAATCAGCACTCACTGATGATTTTGATGAAAGGGTCCATCACCCCCAACTGCACTCAGTGTTCAGGGTTCAGGGCTGCTGAGGGGCAGCCCTCCGTGCCAGTCAGGCTCGAGTCTACTTTTATACACTTTACCCCACAGGGTATGGGAAGCTCTGGAAGCACTTTAAGCAGGGAAGAGACACGGTCCGATTCAGGTTTTAGAGACTGAGTTAGGTCCTCTCCTAGGGTAGTGGACATGGAGACCTGGCAAAGCCCGTGAAGCCAGAGCCCCTACAGCTGTGGTCTCCTGGCCTGGCTTCTGGGGACTGGGTCAGGGGGAAGTGGGAGCGGGGGGCGGGGGGCAGGGGCTCCCCAGGGTAGATGGGGTCAGATACCTTCTCTCACCCTCTGTTCTCTGGCCCCAGTGCCTCCCGAGGTGACCATGTGCTACCATGATGCTCCAGAAGTCAGTGCACATGTCCTGCCCGGCCACTGGCCTTTGCTCCCCCAGAAGAAGGGCTGGGTACTAGGTGAGTGGAAATGGGGAACTCCAGTGACATCCGCACAATGGAGACACCACAGACTGGAGAAGTGGATGGGGCTGCGCCTGCCTGAGGGGGTGCATCCCGCTGGTCAGGGCTGGGTACCTGCTTCCTTGCCCAGATTTTAGGTGAGAGGATTTTGTGGTAGCTTAACTCTGTTTTAGCTTCACCTCCAGTAACAGAGCAGACACCAGACCACTTGGCATGTGTACTTCACCTTTTAAAGTAATAAGCAGATGTACTAATGTAAATTTTTAAAAACAGTATTCATAAAATAATGAATGCGTAGTTGATTGAACAACTATGTCCTTATATATGAAATTAAATTGGTCTCTAAAAAAAGCCCTCTGAGAGTCAGCGTATTGTCTGCAAGGAGCTAAATACATTTTCAGATCAAGACTTTTTTGATGCTTGAATCTCATTCCATATTTCGGCTTCGATTTTTGAAGTATCGTATTCCCTCATCATGTCAAACTCAAGCCACGGCTGACTCCACTTCTGAGCTTCCTTCATTTGCTCCTCAGTTAAGCAGAGATCAAACCTGATTCCTTTAATATTAAACTTCGGGCGCTCCCAGCGTTTGGACCAGGGCTTAGGCTTCATTTTCACTTTCAGCTGAGGAAGAGATTAAAAAAGGGGGCAGGGGGACAAATTAGGCTGATAGTCATAAGCAAAATTCTTCTAAAAGTTTTCATAAAGATGACTCTTGTTTTATACTTCAGTTTCCAGTTTGAAGTGTTCAACTTATACCTGATTGACAGGAACTTCGTGGCCAGATTCTTGTCCTTCTGGCTTCATGTTAACATCAAAAGTGCTGTATTCAGGAAGGGCATCTCGCAAGTACAGCAAGCTGCCATCCAGACGTTTCTCCAATTTGACCACCTGGATCTCCTGGATTCTAGGGTTATAGAGTTCAAAGCAAATCTCAACACCTGAGAAGAGAAGAAAACATCTTACAATCAAAGTCCAGACTCCTGCATAAGCCCCCCAATGCAGTAAAAGCTATTTCGCCAAGGAACGAGCACAGGGCGGGAAACTGCAGGCAGGAAATGTGGCATAAACTTCCATCTTTAAAGTCAAAAGAATGATGTCTTCTAGAAATACATCGAGACAACAGCTCTTCAATTCTGACAGTATTACTTGGAGGAAATTTGAGTAAATTTTTCACTGTCGTGTAGTTTATTTCCCAATTATTTAAACATAGTTCTGTCGTCTACACTAAGAGCAAGAGGATTCATGATGCAAAAAAGAGTAAGTACATTTTTAAATTCTAATTTTGGTTTAGAAGCCCTTATAAGGATAGTCTCATTTTGTGTTGTTTTGTTTTGTTTTTTTGTTTAAACACTCTGGAGCTTTCTGTAGGAAGCAAGCGAAGAACAGTTTTTAATGTTTCCAGGATGCTACAAGTAATAACTTAATATATACCATCTGTATCTTCAAATGCTTAATGTCTATAGTATATTCTAAGGTTTCCTGGAATAATCCCAAAAGGAATAGAAATAGTAAAATACATGACCTATGTTAACATCCAGTGTTTAATACCAGGATTTAACCCAGTATTTCCTGCACAACTACCCTGGTTCAGGCACTGATTTAGGAGTTGCACCTACAGCAAAACCCAAACAGTTAAGATCTCCTCTCATGAAGCTGACGGTCCAGTGGATGAGAGACAAACCAACAACACAGGGTGGTGACACTGTGCATGGAAAGTGGCGACTTTAAATAGCATAGTCAGAGAAAGCCTCTCTGAAAAGGAGACATTTAAACTGATACTACAAAGGACCCATGAATGCTCCAGGCAGCAAGAATGGGAAATGCTAAGGCCCTGGGGTCTTAACAAACTTGCCCTCTTTGAAAAACCTGGAAAAGGCCCCACTTGTCCGGATCATGTTAATTGGTGAGTCAGGAAAGTAAACCAGGGATACCGCACAGCTGCAGTAGGAGAAGGCAGTAGCAAGGACAAGAGCTGTAGCGATGGAGATGGAGCAACAGACAAAATTGGGATACACTTTTTGGAGACTAAGCTATAAAAACCTGCTCACTGAATGTGTGAAAGGGAATTAAAAACAGCTCTTTGGCTCAGTGGATTGAACGCCAGCCTGCAAACCAAAGGATCGCGGTTTGATTCCCGGTCTAGGGTACATGCCTGGGTTGTAGGCTAGGTCCCCAGTGTAGGGCATATGAGAGGCAACCACACATTGATGTTATTAAAAATAAAG
This sequence comes from Carollia perspicillata, assembly GCA_004027735.1. NCBI lineage: Eukaryota > Metazoa > Chordata > Mammalia > Chiroptera > Phyllostomidae > Carollia > Carollia perspicillata. Next base: position 6,677 of record PVKM010041138.1, read on the forward strand.
AAAAGCTCCTAAACTTTTTATTAAATGGGTAAGGAGTGGTACTATTTACAGAAATAGGAAAAAAAAACTTGAAAAGAACACATTGTGAGGGGAAATAAAGAGTTCTCCTTTGACCTTGTTTTATGCTTATAAGACATGCAAATGGATGCCAAATTGGTAGTTGTATATGCAAATACGGAATTTGGAAAGGATTAATACTCAAGATATATATTTGGAAATGGTCATCATAAGGATGATACTTAAAGCCACTGGCCTAGAAAGGACCACCAAAACACGGAGTATTGATGGGGAAGGGACAGGCAGGTTACAGTCAAAATATACTATAAAGAATGACAAGGAGATGTCCTGGCTGGTGTGGTTCAATGGACTGAGCGCCAGCCTGTGAACCAAAGAGTCACTGGTTCGATTCCCAGTCAGGACACATGCCTGGGTTGTGGGCCAGGTCAGGTCTCCAGTAGGGGGTGTGCGAGAGGCAACCACACACTGATGTTTCTCTCCCCTTCTTTTTCCCTCCCTTCCCTCTGTCTAAAATAAATAAATAAAATATTTTAAAAAAAGAATGACAAGGAGCTAATACTTTTAAGTATTGTATCCAGCACCTCATGTACAACACCACGATCAACTGACCACAACCCCAGGAGGTAGAAACTATTAAAGAAAATCAAACCCAGGTCTGCCTGACTCACACCTAAGCTGGTGTTCTCCTACGACAAGGTTTCTCCAGGACGCGACCTGACGGAGGCACACCGTCTCAGGCCACTGCAGGTTAAGAAAGGCAGCAACTGCGCTCACATGTTCAATTCCTTCGGAATGCAACACTCCGCTGCTGCGGTCACACAGCACACAACATCAAGAATGGAAACCTGACTGTTCCCATCATTTTGATTCATAATCTTTCTAAAATTTTACCGCTTGTTCCTCTGCCTTATGAGGCATAGCTTACATAATTTTGCTTTTTAAAAAATTTCTCCGATTCTTATAAAACCCATCCTGTGGTGAACGCTGTTAACATAAAGCAAATCAGGGACCATTCATTTTAGGAGAAAGAACTCCTAAAGACATCATTATGCTCATAATGTTCCCAAGGACTATTTGCACCTAAAATGAATGTCCCCACACTGCTGTAGTCACTTGTCTCCCCCTGTGATGCTGCCAGTTTGGAAAGTCCACCTCTAACAGTTGTTGTCCCTGCAGTAAAAGAAGCCTTCCAAGAAAGGCAAATCGGCCACCTCCATTTTCACACTTTCTTAGGCCACAGTGTCCATGTCATTTCTTGGAGCCCCCTTGCACTGTCAAGTTACAGATGTCTTATCCCGGTGTGCAGAAAACAAAAGAATCCTGAGATGACACTTTCCAGAAAACCAAAATAATAAAATGAACCCTACCTACCTTGTCCTTCAATAGTGTTCCTAAGGATAAAAGTAGCTCCAAGTCCCGTTCCTGATCTCTGGATGCAAATCCCCAGAAACTGGCTGGTTTTTCCACTGGCATATGGGTCAGCTGTAGTAACACGAAGAATGCTTCCTACAAATTCAGATGCGGAAACAAACAATAGCATTTCTAGGCAACTGTATAACTTCCTAAAGATTTTAGTATAATGTTAGAAATAAGAACCTCACATAGGCAAAACCCAGGTATATGAAAAACAACCTTCTCAGGCCCTGGCTGGTGTAGCTCAGTGGATTGAGCGCGGGCCTGCAAACCAAGGGATCGTGGTTCGATTCCCAATCAGGGCACATGCCTGGGTTGCAGGCTAGTTCCCAGCAGGGGACTCACGAGAGGCAACCATACATTGATGTTTCTCTCCCTCTCTCCTTCCCTTCCCCTCTAAAGATAAATAAATAAAATCGTAAAAAGAAAAACAACCTTCTCTATGCCAAGAAAACTAACCCTCCAGTCACTAAGAATAAAAGCATCTGGCCCTTACTGACCAACATAGAACTCTGGAATGTGGAGCACTTCTCTTCTTTCTAACATATCTTTTCTTTCTAGTTGAAATAGCAGAGGCTTTGTTCTCCCCCTTGGAGGAATGAATTCAGGACTCAAGAATCTGCAGAGAAAAAAATTAAAAACAAACCTTAAAGACCATTTAAAAAGAATCTGTTGCTTTCTTTAAAAAAAAAGAAAGATTATGATTTTGAAGCATTTTATTCTTCCTTCTCTAAATAAGAAAAATTTATCTTATTTCTAAAATTGTTGTCGGTGCTTATGAAAATACTTATAGTCCTGGGTACTAGCCTGGCATTGTGTTAAAAGCACATCTATAGCATAATTTCATCCTCACAACAAGGAGGTGGTTTGGTATCATTGTCTCTTCTTCACAGATTAAAATTAAGCTTGGAGAAGATAAATAACTCACTTGTTATTATGTTAGCTATAAACTTACCAAGTCAATATTTAAATGTCCGTCAGATTCCAAAGCCTGTGAGAACAACCATGGGCCACATGTTGGATTGCACATGTTATAATAAGTTATGTTGCAAAAGACACAAACATATAAATAATCAAACTGACTTTAAAAAATAATCTCCCTAGTCTCTTAAACTCATTTTAAACTCATTAGAAAATGTTAATCTACAGGAAAGTGTAAATGACATTACAATGCAAATTCATGTCCCTATCACCCATCTCAAAAAATAAATTATCAATATGGTTGAAGCCCCTGTGCACCCGTCTACCCCTATAATTACTGTGCTGTGATTAAATTTGGCGATGATTATTCCTATGAATTTCTTCCTTTTCTCAATTGCCTACTTAAGAAATTTTCAAACCTACCAAAAGTTGAAATAGTAAGACAATGAACATCCAAATATACTTCACCTACTGCCAACATTTTACATATTTTCTTTATATCTATGCATATATATACATAATTTACATATATACCATGATTTTTTCCTGAACTATTTGAAAATGACAAGCAGCAAGGCATTTCATCCTTCAATACTTAGAAGGTGTCTGCTAAGAACAAGGACATTCTCCTACATTTATCACAATTCCTTTATGACACCTTAGAATTCCAGCACTAATTAAAAAACATAATCTAATATATAGTTCATATTTAAATATACCTAATGGTCCTGGAAAAGGTCTCAGAGCTGTTTGCTGCCCAATCGGAGCTACAGTCAGCTTCACACACTGTCTGTTGTTAGTCTCTTCAGTCTCTGAAACTAGAACTATTCCCTGTCTTTGTCTTTTTGTAACACTGACTTTTTTGAAGAGTCAAAGCCTGTTGTCTTATAGACAGTCCCTGGAATCTGGATTTGTTTATTGTTTCTACATGCCTAGACCAAGGTTAAATATTTTTGGTAAAAATATTACAGAGGTGATGATGTGATCTTACTTTGCCACATCAGGAGGCACATAGCCTCTGCTTGTAGAGTTATGGGGAAAGCTAGGTTTGATTGCTCTGTGAAAGTGGAGAATTTCCCCTATATATTTTTTATTCTTACATATGCATATATATGTATAGGCAATAGAAAAATGCTACCATACTATATCAATTCTTCTGCAGTTTGCTTTTTTACACATGTATTTTCGAAGTTCATGTTAGCTCTAGTTCATTTATTTTTCACTGCCATATAGTAGCCCACATACTGACAGATATCTAGGTTACTTAATTTTTTTTTACAAACAATACTTTTGTGTGCACTCTTCTACATATCTTCTCATAGTTATTACTTTAAGTTTTATACCCTTCTGGATGGAAAAGTATACACAACCTCAAACTTACTAAATTGTGTTCAATTGTTTTCCAAAGTTACACAATTTATATTTAACTGAATTGCATTAAGTGCTGCAATTTAAGGAAGCTATTTCTTTTCCACATTAAAAAAAGTTGGATAAAAGTCTTTTCTTAATTTCTAAATTCCATAAATTCAACTTTATTTCAACTCAGAACTACGAAGTATTTGAAATGTTAAACATACACACACAGACAGAGATAATCCAATCAACAGCCCAGAGTCCCTTCACAAAAACTATACTCACATCAAGTACTCCGCTCGGCACCCCGCCAATTGTCTTTTTAATCAGGTCTACAGAAACACTAACACTTTCACATCTGGGAAATCCCTATCTGAAGTTCTAATTTAATAAAATTGCAGACGAAGTTCAGTTCAGCTTGGAAGAGAGGAAGGCAAGCCTGAGTTGGGTGTGCATTTACGTACGAGGGCTCAATAATTCGATCATTCAATGGGAGTTTCGGCGCCGGGTTTAGAGCCCAGACCTAAAGCGAATACAGGTTCCTGAGCGCAGACCCAAAAAGTGGCAATCGTGCCCAGGTACCGGCCTCACCTGGTTTTCTCGCGCGTGGGACGGCGCTTGTCCACGATGACGGGTTTTGGAGGCGGCTGGAACGCGCCGGACTTGGAAGGTCCAGTGCTCTGTTGACGGCCCGGCCCCGCGCTGGCCCCTGCGGGAACAGAAAGCAGAGATCAAGGATGCTGGAGCCTGCCCTGACCTTCTGGGGAACCCTGTAATTGCCCCCAGCTCGAGGTCCTACAAGGGTCCTCCTCCGAGGTCATCCCAGACTTTCATGCTCGCCTACTGCCACCTTGGCCCTGTACCCCTTCTGCTCCTCAGCTCTCAAGCCTCGCTCCACTTACGGCAGGCGACAGAGGCCGGCACAGGGAGCAGCGTCCTGGCGGCTCCAATGCTCCGGGCCAGGCCGGTTGCTGCTCCACAACCCCACGCCACGGAAGCCGCCATGCCTACTCGCACAGGTAGACTACAACTCCCAGTAATCAGTGTGTCCAGATCGCGGCCTACTACGGCCCTATGGCAGCTGCTATGGGACAAAATAGCCAAGTCTTCCACCGCCGCCCTTCACTCCCGCTTCCTTCTCTACTTGACCTGGACTTTTTACGAAAAGTGAATATTTCCCTTCTTTCCTGTAATGTACCAAGTGATGAGCCTATACAGGGGTGTTCTCACAGCCTAGAAAGCTTTTGTCCCCCTTTGAATTAGCTCAGTCTTCACTTTCTCAGGCAAGTCTTCACTACGTGAAATCCCCATTATGGGCTCTCATCCTTACTAGGTACCTTCTTTCTGTTAGCAGCTCCTACATCACTTGCAATTTTAATGTTTAATTCAATTTTTAGTTATCTGTGGAGTTGTTGCATTAGTGTGTAGCTACGCCATTATACTGTAAACTCCACAAGGGCATGGATGAAGTTGCCTTTTGTTTACCATTTCATCCCATCACCTGACCTGGATCTCACTCTTTGTGGAATGCAAGGAGAATAAAATAGATCCTGACAGGACAGGTGGCACAAAGTCCCTGAGATGGCAGAGAGCATTACCCCTTTGAGGAACTAAAATTGCGTTTGAGCTGGGAACTTGGGTGGAGATAAGTGACAGAGATGAAACTAAAAAAGGTAAATTAATTATAAGTTTTGTTAAGAAATTTGACATTGCACCCTTGTCCTTGTTGAGCCCCTGGAAGAGTTTCACACTCAGAGTGACATGATTTATTATATTACTTGGTGGTCATTCCAGTCGAATTGATTTCCCAGAGCACCTGAAACTTAACATGTCCGTACTCAATGCATCAAGTTTACCTCCAACCTTCTTGGCAGTATTGGCTGTCTCAAAGAATGGCTTCAGCATCCAATCCGTTGGTTAAAGCTAAAAATCTCAGTGCCATCCTTGATTCCTCCCTGTCTCTCTATAGGTAAAGCTCCTAAAACTACATCTGGTACTGATACAGGGTGCAGCCAAGAGAGGAGCCCCCCAAAGGGGATTTGGAATGGGGCCCAGAACTCTAGGTGTCTAGGAAATATTAGAGAGACATATAAGATATCCTCACCCATTCCCCCATAGGTGTGAGTTGGGGGAAGGGACACATGGAGCAGGAACATGCAGGGCTGTTTTGTACAGCCACAGCCCTGTAGCTAATCCATGGCATGGTCATTTAATATATCTACGGCCTTTGGTGGGTCACTTGGATATGTTAAATAGCTGTGACCATACTTGGAGCCAGTGGGATGGAAGACACTTCCAGCCAAGATGTAACTGGGAGGCAACTCCCCCTGGTTACAGCACCTGCGTGAGAGCTTGGGGATTTAAACCCAGACATGGCAGCTATTAAGGAGAGAACCACGCAGACTTGGAAGAGCACAGATTCCCCTTGCAGCTTTGCAAGGGGGGGAACCACGTGGACCAAGCCGGAGTGCGGATTCCCTCGCAGCTTTGCAAGGAGCAGATCCACAAGGCTTGGCAAGACTGCAGACCCCCGAAGCTCTGGTGGAGGAAAGAAGAGGCTTTGCCTAGACAGCCACACAGCTGACGGTGCCAGCGGCCTGGGAACATGGATGTGTGCTGCTTTTCTTGAGTTACGGTAGCCCGGATAAGGGCAGGGAGAGAAGGAAGCACTGTGGGCATCAGTAGTTATCCTAAAGGACTTTGATAGTTTAATGGGGACATTGGGTCACTACTTTAAGTCTGTATAGCCTTAAATAAACCTTTCCTTTCCTTTTCACAAATCTCTGGCATTGAGAGATATCTTTCTGATTGGCAGAAAGATAAACGAGCCCAGTAGATGGTC
>PVKM010041139.1:0-13224 GCA_004027735.1 Carollia perspicillata
ATAAACTCCCTGTGTCCTGGGACATCAACAATGCTCACATAGTACTTGCCGCTCTCAAATTTCAACAGAGAGCTGTCAGCAGTGGACACCACGGTCACATTCAGCTTTCAGATTATCCAAGACCTGGGCAGACTTGAAGGAGCCCCTCCCTGTTTGAGCAGTGTCCTTATCAAATTTCTGTGTGTGTGTGTGTGTGTTTTAAATCCCACCATGGTCATAGATCAGATGGCCAGCAGTGGTAAATTGCCAGTATCTACATGTGCAATGGCGACGATGTTGATATGAGTCTTTTTCATTCCCATTTTGGCTTTGATTTAGTAGTGGTTTTACTACATCTGTGTTCTGGCAACAGACCCATTGCAAAAAAAAAAAAGCTAGCTCAGGAATTTCTAACATATATGTAGCTTCAAAAATCACTACTCTCACAGACAATTTCTACTGATGGCTGGTAATTGCATGAAGCAAGAACAATTGAATATTTTCTCCAACAAGTAGCCTTTGGTTTCCACACTTCTTTGTGTACTTATTACAGAGTTTACAGACCAAGGCTTTGTGCCCAGAAGAGCTCAGAGTTATAATTCCAGCTTCAATCTCCACACACTCAGGTTTCCTTTGGAAATACTTCGTGAGGGGACGCGAACCCGGGCCATCAGATGTTGTGCAGGCTGACTCTGCGCAGAGGACTGATGAAAACATTCAGTACGTTCATCTAGTCAAGGACAGCAGAGTGTCCAACGGTCGTCATTATTGAATTAATCACCCAAAGCCAGTTCTAGACATGACGTCAGCTTCATTAAGCTAAAAGAAGTAGTAAGAGACTGTAGACACTGCAAGACAGCAAATATTTCTAATTTTGTATCAATTACACAGTCTGTGATCATCTTCCAGCATGCTTCATTGTTTTCAGTTATGATACCAGCAATATCACAATTTTCTGACTTCGAGCCTGAGTTTCCATATCATATCACACACTGAGGGAGAAAGAAAGGTGGTAATTGGATCCTCTAGTAGGTGTTCCTCGTGCTGGGGGACATGGCCAGGAGGTCCCTGAGGGTGTAGCAAAAGCCTGGGGTCCAGGTGGATCCCTCCGGCTGCCCTGCCGAGGGCCACCTGCCAGGAGGTCCACAAAGGGGCACGCAGGGGCAGCGGGCACATTGCTCCTTTCCATCCACCACTTCCGGCGCCCGATCTTAGTTGTGTTTTGAACTCAAGCTGCATTTGCCTATTGTGGCCATGTACTGTTCATCTTTTTTCATTTTATCTGTCAATAAATTATGGGCTGGAGATTCTATTTTCCGGAAGACAGTGAGTAGGGAATCAGGAAAGTGGAGGTGAATATTTTTGTGTGTATGATTTATGTATGGGTTATAGAAGTAATGTTCTTTACAACACACGCTTGAGACACTGAGCATGTATCAGCAGTCCTCTAACCTTGGAACTACACATGTACCAACAGTATAAAATTTCACCCCAATTAGCTTTTCAATGCAGTCTTTCCCTAGACTACTGTTGTCTTAAGTTTGTCGTATGCGAGCCATTATGAATAATACCAATAGCGAGGTATCAGATGTGAGGAAACGGCACAGATGAGGAAAATAACAATAACTGTGGCCTAAACATGGTTCAGAAAAAGGTCTGTCTGGACTTCTTCATGCAGACCAGCTTATACTCCTGACTTGTAATTCCTGTTTTTCTAGCCTTTGATCCCTGGCCAAAAGAGCATTCCAGTTTGTTTGTTACTCTCAGTTCTGCATCATTTGTTTCTTGATTAAGGACCTGAAAGCCTCTTTTGTTCTCTGGCATCTGCAGGTCGTAGTTGAACCTGGTAGGTGGGTGTAGGTGGCTGTTTATATAAGATAGCTGCCTTTTCTGATCCATAGATTAAGGCACCTTTATCTGACAAATGCTGGGTGACCAGAAAGACAGGATGCTGCAATTTGGGTCTTTGTGAAATGTGTGATGTGTGGTTCTGAGAGATGCCCCGATTTCCCTTCATTGCTAAGAACTGCACAGATTAGTTGGGCAAAATAACCATGTTCTTGGGGCTGGCTCTGACTAGTTAACTCATGCAGAGGCTTGGCATGTCAGGGACTTTCCCATATTCTCCTCCTCTCTCTCAGAGGAGTTGTGTGAGAACTAGCCAAGTATTAATAGATGGGAGGGGGCTCCTGGAGGACACGAGAACCACATGATTGCTAGCTGGGCGGGGAGCCAGCTGGAGGAGCGTGGCCCCTTCGAATGGATTCACAGTATGCCAGTCCCCGATGGCTTTTTCTGGGGTGGTGGTCTGAACTTCAGTAGCATCGTCTGCAGGGCTTGTAAAAACACAGATTGCTGGGCCCCACCCCAACGCTTCTGATTTGGTGGGTCTGTGGTGAAGCCCAAGACTCTGTGTTTCTGACCAGGTGATGCAGATGCTGCTGGTCCAGGGACCCCTTTGAGAATCCAAGTACTAGCTCAGTAGGCAAAAGACACTGAATGTCCCTCCACCAGCCCCGAGTCCACTCTGATTCAGGGAAGAACTAGAGAATTCTGGTTATCATAACCTCCATATTTTGCATAGCATTGCCACATTTGTAAATCACTTCAATATACTTCACTTCTCACCACAAAGCAAAAGCTTGCAAGATAGGCAGGATGGGGACTAGCCTTGTACTGGAGGGGAGAATCCAACTGAGGACCTAGAGCGGGGAAGTGATTTACCCGAGGGGCAAATGGCAAAGCTGAGACTTGCATCTGGATTTTCTTACTGTGGCCTGAGGGTAGCCTTTGTGTTTCTTGTCTTTAAAGGTAGTGGAAAGCTTAGAGGTCATGTGCTCTAATAACACTAAGTTTGTTTTAACCACCCTTCATACTCAAACAGCTTTTCATTTTGGAACAGTTTTAATAATTTTTTTAACCCTCACCTGAGGATATGTTTATTGACTTTTAGAGAGAAGATACTTCCTCTGTCTAAAAGAGAGAGTGGGGAGAGAGAGAGAGAAACACTGATGTGAGAAGCATCAATTGGTTGCCTCCCATATGCACCCAGACTAGGAATGGAACCCGTAACAGGTATGTGCCCTGACTGGGGATTGAACCCCCAACCTTTTGGTTGAGCATGCGGGTTGATGCTCTAACTAACTGAGCCACCCAGCCAGGGCTAGAACAGTTATAGATCTACAGAAAGGTTGTGAAGATAATGGCGAGAGTCCCCATATGCCCCCACACATCATTCCCCCTATAACTACTACCTTACAGTAATCAGATACATCTGCCACAATTAAAGGAACCAATACTGATATATTACTATTAGTGCAAGTCTACACCTTATCCAGATTTCCTTAGTTTTTACCTAATGTCCCTTTTCTGTTCCAGGATCCCATCCAGTGTTCAATGTTATGTTTAGCCATCACGTCTCTTCTTGGTTGTCACAGGTACTCAGGCTTTCCTTGTTTTTGATGAGCTTGACAATTGTGAGGAATGCTGGTCAGGTATTTTGAGAATGTCCCTCAGTTGGCATTTGTCTGATGTTTCTGTCATGATTAGACTGGGGTTATGGGTTTTGGAGGGGAAGGCCACAGAGGTAATGCCATTTTTATCACATCATGTTGAGTGTACATCCTGCCGACTTGATGTATCCATGCTGATGTTGACCTTGGTCCCCTGGCCGAGCTAGTGTTCATCAGGTTACTGCGCTGTGAAGTTACCCTTTCTCCAGCCCACTGCGTGCAGCCCACACTGAAGGAACAGGGGGTTATGTCCCACCTCAAGGGCAGAGTATCTACATAGGTTATTTTGTTCTGCATGTAGATTTGTCTGTCCTTGCCCATTCATTGATTTATTGATTCAGTTAATCAGTATTTATATCAGTATGGATTCCTGGATATTTATTTGGCTTATAATCCAATAGTCTTTTATTTATGTCAGTGTTCCAATTCTTCCAGCTTTCACTAGAAGCAGCTTTTTCAGTTAACTCCTGTGTCCCTTTAACATAAGCCCACCATTGTCTGTACTGGAAGTACAGCTTCACTTTCTGGCACTATAAGATGCTCTAGACTCACCTGGTACAATTTTCATCTCAGTCCTAGAATCACATTTTTAAGGTTGGTCTTGATCCACTGACCTGATTTCACCATCCACTCCCTGAGTTGCTACCCACAGTGGAAAACATTAATCTGTCACATGTTAAAACTAAGGAAATTGGCACCTGGAGAGGTGAAATGGCTTCTGTGAGGTCACACACAGTTGGTTGCAAAGCCAGGGCCTGAGCAGGTCCAGGTCTCCGTCCCCTGGGCTTCTTTCTAGTCCTTGTGCCTTTTCTGCCAGTTTATGCTGGCACGTTCTGCCGTTCCGAACCTGGCTCGGCATCCTCCCCTCACCCAAATGTGCCTAAGTAATCAGATGCGAGCTCGACTGGATGTGCTGCTGTCTACGCAGGACAGATCCCAGCAAAAAGGGCCAGAGAGTACGGGCCAGATCCTCGTGGGTTCTTGTGGCCAGTCTGTGTTTTCCTATCAGAATATGGCTTTGAAAGGGTGAGCACGTTAAAAACGCACAGATCTGACTGCTGACGTTGGCACTTTGTAACTGTGGTTTGACCACAGGACTGGCGTCTGTTCTGTGGGGTCAGCGAGAGGCTCATAGGATCCGAGCCCTCTTTGTTTGAGTTTTCCTCCTTTTCACGGAGGAGGTGGAATGAAGTGACTAGAAGCCAAAAAACTCAAATTCTACTTCATCCTATGAATTTGTGGGATCCGCCACGAAGACTGAGCTGAACACATGGGGTTTTGGTGTTCCAAAGGCCCAAAGAACCTAGTGTTAGGAAGTGGTGTGACTAATCAGTTACACCAAGAAGCTTCTTTTCTTTTGTGGGAGGAAATAATTCACTCTTCAAAAGGTCCGTAGATGCAGGGAATAATAAAGGACAGACTTATTTCATGTCTGCTGCTCAGATGTTCCATTTCAAAAGATATTTTTTTGATTTTTTAATAATTGAGGGTGAGTGCTCTGGCTGAAGAATTATTCCTATAAACAGTTTTAAAGGAATACAGCAACAGTGGTGTATTAGGATGTTTTGTTTGCAAGTAACAGAAACCCATCCAGCTCAAAGACAGTTTAAAAGAAACTGTCTTTATTGGCTTATGTTGCTAAAAAGTCTAAGAGTAGGTCTAGTTTCTGGCATGGCTGGATCTAGGGACTCAAATCATGTCTTCGGAGCTTTGTTTCTTGCCATCTCCTAGCCCGTTCTCTTCCGGCTTCACTGTCAGCCAGGCTTTCTCTGTGTGAGTACCTCTCATCAGCTACAGGCCTTTCCCTACACACTGCTGCTGTTCTGCAGATGATGGCTGCTTCTGATTGTCCCTGCCTTTGGTCACGCCCCTAACTCCGAAAACCAGTAACTGGGGACAGGGCCATCAGGGCTGCCACTGGCCTGGCAGGGGCCAGGGCCTCTCACAGAAAGATTGAGGTTCTGGAAGCAGAAGGATGAGTTGGCTGGACAAAAATGGCTATCCGTCTTTTACAGTGTTGTGAGCACTCAGGGTAAACGCTTGATGAGTGCGTACACGCTCAGCTCGGACACTCTCTATGCATTTATGTCGTCTTCGTTCTGTGAGTTCTTCTAGCAAGGCCTCTTAGCTATTCTTCGATTAATGTACTAACCTGACTGTCAGACCTTGCTAGGCCCTCAGCAAGTCTTCTTCTTGCTGTTTTTATTGCTAGTTTCAACTATTCTTGGCTAGCTGATGGTGATCTTCTCTTTAAACCCATTTAACCAGGTTAGCATTAGACAATTTATGTTTGGTTTTGACCGAACTGTCAGCACAGAGGCCTTAAATAAACCCGCTTTGATAAAGGAGGTAATTCCCATCTTCCTTTTTCCCTTAAATGCCATTCCTAGCTCAGTTCGTTAGTGGTTAATTCAAATTGTTACTTTTATAACGGAGAACACTTTAAAAAAAAAATCATTACATGAGTCAAGAATTACTAGTTCCAGATTTTTTAAAAAATTAATTGAAAGTTTGATTATTCAGATCCTGCTTGTTTTCATTGTTGCTATCTGCCTTCTGAAAATTTCACTATTTATTAGCACCTTTGCCTGAAGGTGGACGAGATAAGGCCAAGGGAGCAGCACAACCTCAACAGCATCCTTTTTCTTATTTCTTTCTATAGGGGCTCCTTACTTGGTGACAGTTCTGCAAACCCAGTTTTGTATAATGACTGACATGAGCTGTGATGGATTATCTGTGAGTTTCAGTCCATCATCCTTTTGGTATCTCTTTTTATAATAGGACGTTGAAAATTGGCTGCAAAGTCATCTCCTTCTGGTGGTTGCCAAGACTTCAGATCTTTTCCATTCGCCTGCTTCTTGAGTCCTATTGAGATCAAGTTAAAGATGAATTAATGCCAAGTTCATAAGAGGGTAAGTATTTGGGTCTGTTCATCAGTCTTCCAAGTGTCTGTTATTTCTATATTTCATAGCCCAATAGAAAAGATTTGTAAAAATCTGCCTCCATTGGCACAGATAACTGAGTTTAATATATATTGATTTTATTTTGTCCATTTCTGTGCCATCAATTTTTTTCCCTTTTTAAAAAAATCTCCGAAGTATTTGTATCTGGGCTATGGTTAAGATTCACAAAACCCATTTTGATTAGGTTTCTCATTCATTTAAATACTACGTAAGCAGGGCATGCCTTTGTATTGCGAGAATATTTTTAGAAGACTAATGAGGTGGAAGGGTTTGTGTTTCATTCCCTTGGTTTCCCTCTGTTCAGACACCTGCACTTGCCATTAATTACTACTCACATGACACTCTCTCTTTCTTTGTCTGTTGTGCAGTGTTTTAAAATAATATTGGGAGGGAAGCTGGGCACTGAGGCACATATCTGCATTAGAATAAATAGGGTTTTTTTAGTAGCTCAACAGAAGGCTTATTTAAGTGTAATTGCTATTTTGGTATAATTTTAAGAAGGTTTTGTTTCTTTTCATCTTTTTCTGCAATTGTGGCTTGTTCTCTATAGCTGATCGCCTCTGGTCACCTCCTTTTTTTGTTGTTGTTGTTTTTCTTAAGCAATTGTGAACACCATTTGTGGCCTCTGCATTACTTCAGGAATGGAAAATTGCTTTCTCCGGGATCTTTTCTTAGCAGTAGGCTCCTGGGTCAAGCAGTGCAAAGCAGTTGGGTTTGCAAGTGGCTAATGCTCATTATGACATTTAAAAACATTTATTCATGAAAGATATTTTAAAAAACGTATTTTCCTTTGGAGGTTTAGCCTATTGCTTTCCTTTTATTTTGGTAAACTTTTTATTGAAGTGTAATGCACATGCAGGAAAGGATACAATGCACAAATGTAGTTGAATGAGTTTTCATAAGGTGAACGCCAGTGTGTGACCAGCATCCAGATCAAGAAACAGAAGATTACCCCTTCTTTAGAAGCCTCCTTATATTGTCCCCAGTCCCTATACCTACTGCAAAGGGGTCCCCTGACTTGTAACACCATCAGATTAGCTTTGCCTGTTTTTGTAATTTAAGTTGCTCTTTGGATCAGTGAGATTCACGCATATTTTGGTGTGATATTGTAGCTTGTTTGTTCTCTTTGCTGTTAGAATTCCACTGTATGAATACCAACATTTGTTTTTCTAGTCTACTATTGACAACCATTTGTGTGTTTCTGATTTTAGGCTGTTACAGTTAATGCTGCTGTGGATATTCTTGTACAAAACTTCCAGTGAACATGTGTGTCTTTATAGACTGTGTACCTAGGAGTACAATTTCTGCGGCACGGCATTGGCATGTGGGTAGCTTTTCTTGATTTACCCCTTTTTCCAAAGTGGTTGTGCCAATTTCCTCCAGCAGTGTATGCGTCCTAGTTCATCTACATTCACACTTGGCATAGTCCGGCTTTTTTTTTTTAGCATTCTTTTGGAGGCCTAGTGGTATCTTGTGATTTTAAAATTGCATTTCCTTGATTAGCTAAGAAGTTGATCACCTTTTCCCAAGTTTATGGGTTATTAGTACCTTGCTTTAAGAAAGTAGTTTGATCTTTGTTATGTTCTTTAGTCATTTAAGTCACAGCCACGATTTCAATGTTAAACAACATTAAGTAAAAAACTCAAGGATTTTATTAGCATTTATTAGGTTGTAATATGAACTTTTAGGCCCCAGAACAAGTCTCCAGGCCTTCACTTTATTTCATTATCTCCATCACTGGATTTACAACACTGGTTTGGGAGTTTAAGAAACGTCTATAATTAAAATTTGCAGTCTTTATTTCTAATTCAGTCTTCCATCCCATATTAATCAAGTGGATGTGTTGAACATCATAAGGGATGCTAAGATGAAGACTTTGGTCTTGAACTTTGAGAAGCTCACGTATGTACACGGCACAGTGAAATGATGCTATTACAAAGCTCTAAAAATGTGCCCTGGGCACCCTGAGAAAGGAGGGATTAAGTCCTATGAAAGGAATACAGGAGCATTCCTTAAGCATTGAAATGCCTTTGAACTTGACTAGAGGTGGAAGGAATGGGCATTTTCCAAAATGTGGCCCATTTGGGCCATTGCAGGTAGTTTAGAATGGCTGGATTACAGGATGTGCAGAAGGAGATAGAAGAGGAAAGTCAAAGGGAATGCAATAAATTTTCATAATAATCAAAGAGAGACTATCAATCAAAAAAGAACCAAAAAACTCATTAGAAAAAGCAAGTGGAAACACACCGAGATGCTATTGTTTACTATCCTACTTGCCGAGATTTTACAACAATGTTTGACAAGAGGTTATATTGACAAATGTGTGGACAAATAGTCTCTATTTATGGCTGAGAGGGGAATGCATTGCATAAATCTCTATGGAAGACAATCTGGCATTCTTTCTCAAATTGAAAGCGTATACTTTTGATCCAGCAATTCTCTTTTAGAAGCGCACCTTATGAATAGCTTATGCATGAGCAAGCCACTACAATGGTAGAAGGTTGGAAATAACCTAAATGTGGAAGGCAGCCCTTGCATTCAATGGCTTCCCATGCACCCAGTGAAAAGACGGGGGGCGGTCCCTCTCTACTGATAATGTTGATATGGAACAATCTCCAAGATTGTATGTTTTCAAAGATATTTATTCCGTAGATATTTATTGAATGCCGATGGATGTGCCAGGCCCCTTGTGGGTCTGAGGAATACAACAGTGAACAAATTCTGCCCTGGGAGAGTTTGTGGCTTAAACAAATAAGAGTACCAGGGGCTGAGTGTTGTAATTTGATTGTATATAGAATGAAGAAAGGCCTCTTTGATAAGGGGACATTTGAGCAGAGACCTGAGGAGAGACAAACACAGGTGACACAAAAGTCTGGGGAAAGAGTGGTTCAGCTAGAGGAAATAGGAAGTGCAAAGGCCCTGGGGCAGGGGGAGCCTTAGTGTTTGAAGAATAACAGGGAGCCCAGTATGAGTTTGTGGAAAGAAGTGTAGAGAAGTACCAGGGCAGATAAAAGAGGTGTGGGGTGGGCTTAGATAATGTAGAGCGTATATGAAAAGAAAGGTAAAATGTTTGTATATGAGGAGGGTCAGAGGGTCAGAGGAAGTAGACATAGGCAGTAGAATGCACATGAGTGGTCAGATGTTAGAAGACAGTGGCAGAGTAATCAGGTGGATGGTACTTGAGTAATCACACAAGCAGGAGCAGCTTTGTGGGAAGACGTGCATACAGGTAGAGAGAAGAGGCGTGCACTGGCTCATGCAGAGAAAGTACTTGTCTAGAAGCAGCTTTAAACCAAGGGGTACGTGGATTGATCCAGTGAGAGTATGTAGCATGGGAACATGACTGAGACAGAACTGTTGAGGTGTGTGCGGAAGAGAGGCTGGTGATGGAGACTGACCCTCCCTTCCAGGGAGGTAGGAAGATGGCGAAAGCAAGGACCCAGAGGTCACTGGAGCTGTCCTGAAGGCCTGAGCAGGGAAGGGGCATGGGAAGCTGGAGGCTTGTCTGTGGTGGAGCTGGGACGCAAACACAGTGCTGACTCCAAGTCAGTCTTTCCATTAAACTGAGAAACGTGTGAGTGCAACATAGGATGCACGCTTCTGAGAAAAGCAGAATGTCGAATTACATACACAGTATGAACCCAATGACAGAATAAATTAGATAGGTGACCAGAGAACATTTAGGGATGAAATGCAACAAAAATTTATACTAGTGATCACTAGGTGGTGGAATGACATATTTTCTGAAATTTCTAAATGCGACGAACATATATTATATTTCTTAATCTGGGAAGAGAATGGGCTTAACCTGCAGCCTAGGGGGTTGTATTTAGATACAGATTTCCTTTTTTGAGGATGTTGGTGCTAAGGAAGATGATGGTACCCACACTGTCCGCATTTCCACCTGTTACAGTGAATCCCTGTTCCCTGTCTGCGTCTGAGACAGTCCACTGGTGCCTGGGGTTCCAACCTTTGTTGCTCATTCAAGGGCTTTGCCTATGGGTTCATCCCCTCTCTCCTGCCTTACCAGTTTCTCCATCTCCTGGATTTTTCCCATCAATCTCTCAATGTGCAGAATATATCCTGAATCCAGTCTCTTATCACCAAACTTTCAGGTCCAAGCCCTCATCATCTCACCTTTGGTCTAGACTAGTGCCCTCCCTGGCCCCTTTGCCCCTGTGTCCTCCCTAACAGCCTGTCCGCCCCACTGCAGCCAGGGAGAGTCACTAGATTGGACGCACCATGAGGACAGGAGCTCTGTGTCTTGTCTACCACGTTACCCCTCTAGTGCCAAAACAATTCCTAGCACATTGCAGGTGCTCAGTACTTTTTTGCTGCAGGAATAAGTGAATCCCTGAGTGACCTAGTGGCACCCAGGCCCATTATGGGAAAGGTTTAAGTGTATTTTGCCTTATTAGTGGGCCTAACTGGTAAATTAGTATGCTACTGGCTTTAAGCAAATTCATGGATGATTGTGCTATAATGTTGTGTTAATTCAAAAATAATTAGTTGGGAGCCTCTTATGTGCCAGAAACTGTTCAAGTGCAGGGGTATGTGTAGCAGGGAGCAAAATAAAATCCCAGGTCACATGAACCCTCTAGTGACCAAGGGACATCATGGGTCTTTGAAGTCATGGTTATGGAGGGTGGGATCATGTTGTCCTTCCTCATCTGCCCAACAGCTTTTTTCTTTATTCTGACCCATCCCATTGGAAGGGATACCTATCCCACCCCTTTAGTACCGTTGGCAAGAATCCTTGGTCATGGGACCACGGGTCAGACCTAGTATATTTCTTATGCTCTTTTCAAAAAAAATCCCTTCAAAATGTCTTCCAGTATTACATTTTCTAGGTACTGTAGGCTGGTCCCCATATTCCTCTTAAAAATCACCAGATTTGAAATTAAAGAGTGTCGTGTCAGTGCAGAATGACCTCTTGCTCGGCTAGTGTCCCGGTTTGAGCTTTTTTTCCCTTCGCTATTTGGACAGAACCTCAGTTTCTTTGCAGAAGGAGGGCTTGCTGTTTTGTGCCCTCCCTGCACTTTTCTGCTTTGGGTGAGAGAACTGGCCAGGCGGCCGGGAATACTGTGGGTGGAATGGGGAGAGTGCTGTCTGTCTCGACACTTCGCTGGGAGCAGAAAGGTCCAGGTAACATGGGTCCCTAGTGAATGTGTTTATGTGAATTCAAGTAGTGTAAATGAGTCTTGGCATCAGAGTAGCTATAATGACATTCGTAATTATACAGAACTTCGCAAGCTATGTTGGTTTGATGCCCTACCTTGTGACTGAAAGATTTTGACATCCTTATGGAGAAAGGTTTAAAAAGTACCAGTCTCTCTTGGTACAGAGAATAAATCATAACCTCATGTCTAAAGATACCTTAATTTGCAAAAAGATTCATCCAAAGTGTTTGACTAGAAAGATTTTTAATCATAAAGCAGCTAGATGATGATTTCTGGGGTTCAGGATGGTGTTTTGGCTGAGTGACAATATATTTTGACATCACAGCTCCTTTGTTTGTCTCTGTGAAAACTGCAGGTCTTGGGGGAGGGAGAAGAGCGCATCACCGTGAAAGACGAAGCAAGGTCTCGGGTGGAAAAAGCTTCGTGTGATCTCTCTGGGGCTGTCATCTCTGGCGTTACTCAAGCCCTTTCTCTGAGTATGTTTGAAGGTCTGTCCCAGTGACTGGGGAAGTGTTTCAGATTGCCTGTCACTGTTATTGCATTGATTATCAGGAAGGTTATTCTCTTCATGAACGGCTTTGTTTCACAGTTTGTAGCACGGGTTATCCTGGGGTGCATGCTGCAGCCTTTTAGTTCATGCCGTTGCACATTTAACACGGTGCCAGATGGCATACGCCGTGTATCAAGTGGAGCCTCAGTTGTGTGTTGGTGGAAAGTGGCTTGAAATTTTCTTTTTATTGGTTCAGTCAGCATTTATTAAACATCTACTGTGCCAGGTCCTAAAATAGGGAGTGGATATAAATCTATAGCTTCTGATTAAAATGAGCTTCCTTCCTTGGCTATGGAATGCTTAATCAGTGATACAATCTGACTGCTTTTTAATGAGCTTAGTCCTTTTTCTGTTCATCTATTTGGTTTTCGTACTGAGAATAATAACAAGTACTCCATTAATAAATTCCTATTTAAGATGAAGATTGAAAATTCGGTCATAATTCAGCTGTCATGCACTACTTTCATAAGAGGCATTTAAACCCACATTCTGAGCAATCTTTCCTGCAGGGACAGGAAATTAGAACTTGCTGGTCTAATTTTCCCTGAAGGAAACCCCAGGGAAGAGGTGCTTGATTTGGGGAGATGAGGGCTAACTCCCTGGCAGAGATGACCAATGGTCGGCTATCAGAATCAAGCTGTTGGATGAGTTGCCAGAACCATTAGAGGGATGAACCAAAACTACTCCAGTGCAGGTTTAATCTTTTCATCTTTTAAAGTAGTATTGGGTTCAAAAAGCCCAGAGTTGTTTCAGGTGAGGTGGAGGAATGGAAAGAGAATTGGGTAGGGAGATATTTTAAATTTGGGAACCTCAGTGGTACTCTTATTCAATGGTTTGCGATTGCTAGGGCTGGGGAATCCTGGAAATTACCTTGATCTCCTGAGGGTTGATGTAATACACAGAGTTAAGAATGTTGTAGGATTTTGTCTATAACTATACGTGTGTCTGGCATGAGTTACATTGAACTATATGAAAAGTTTTAGTACCGAGTCTCTTGAGAAGGCTTATGTGAGGCCGGCGTTCCTCCCTCCCTCCCTCCC
>PVKM010041140.1:0-13227 GCA_004027735.1 Carollia perspicillata
GCCCACGCCCACTTGCCACACGCTTCCTGCCCAAATGTCAAGGTCTTCATTTGACCATGACATAATGAGCTGCAGAAAATTAAAAACAGCCAAACACCGTCTTATTTACAGTAGTTTTCTATTTTCTGAAGCCATCATGAAAACCTCCTGATCCCGCCAGCCACCGAGGAGTGGCCCGGTCTCTGCAGCCACAACCACAGCATAAATCAGCGGCGGCCGCCAGCCAGCCCCCCGCCCCCCCAGTCCTCAGCAACGGCGGGTTTTTCCATCACACGTTTGTTCTGCAACAGGGAGCTGTGGCAGGGGAGCACGCAGTTCCCTTTCCGAAACCTGGGGACACTTCAAAAAGTATCTCCAAGTAAGCCATCGGGGTCCAGAGGAATGGTCATGCACACTCATGGGAGCCCGGGCTTGGGGTTCAGCCTACCACAGCCCTAAGTCGTCTGAAGGCTGTCTGTCATGGGCTGTCCCCACCCCCACATTCGTGTGTTGAAGCCCTAACCCCCAGTACCTCAGAATTCGGCTGTGTTTGGAGACAGGGTCGTTAAGGAGGTAATTAGGGTTAAGTGAGGCTTTCGGCGTGGGCCCTCATCCGACAGGCGGCTGTCCTTTTAAGGAGAGGACGAGATACCGAGGAGGAAAGGCCCGTGAGGGCCCCGCGAGCAGGCGGCCGTCTGCAAGCCCAGGGGTGAGCAGGAGAGATCGAACCTGCTGACACCTTGATCTGGGACTTCCAGCCTGTATTCTGAAAACAATTCATTTCGTAATTTGGGTACTTACTCAACTTCATTTCTCCTCGAATATATAACATAATCCCATACCTCGAAAGAGACCATGGGCGTGAGGCTGCAGTATGGTCTCCTGACATACTGAAGCCTTTTTTACCCTGCCCAGTCACCTCCCCCTACCCTCATTCTTTTACCCTTGTTGAGTACAGATTTGAGTATTGTCACATGCAGTGAGTCTCTGCCGTTTATCAAGTTTCATTCCAGGAAAGTTTATGACACACTGAATTGCCTTAAAGTACATCGCATTTTAACGTAGGAACCACACAACAGAATGGAGAGGCTTATCCTTGACTTAACAGCAAATGAACTGTCGATCTGACCGTAAGATGTCACAAAAGCGAAAGCACAGCAGGTTTAAAACCTCTATTATTGATTACAAGAGCCAAATTAATGCCCAAGCTGTTTTAAATGGGATTAGGGAGCGTATATATATTTTGTGCTGGAGAAGGCTCCGTGTGTGTGTGTGTGTGTGTGTGTGTGTGTGTGTAAATTTCCCTGCTTTTCTGCCTCTCCCCCGGCGGTCCCATCTATATCGGGACCCATCTATGTCTTACTCTTAATAGATGAGACTCCAAATCAACACACTTTCGCTCATAGGATCAAACTGAAACCCTTGAGCACTGCGGTCCCCGTGCAAGAGCCTCAGCCACCTCCTGCCTGGCTCCCAGCCTCTGCCTCCCAGCCTCAGACTGCCCTGCCCAGCCCCAACCCATAGGCAGTGGGTCGCTGTGTGTGGAGTCGGGGACCCTCTCTGTGCTGTTCCCACTGTGGGACTGGCTACTCTGCCTACTGCCCCACCTCAGGAAAGAAAAGGGCGAGGAACCAGCATCTCAGGAAAACCCACTCTGGGCAGGGCCCCAGGTCTGGCGTTTTGCCGCTTTTTCTCATTCACCGTATGTGGTAGGTGAATTTCCGTTTACTGACTGAGGGTACAGAGGGTGCGTAACTTCTTCGGCTGACCAGCCAGGAAGGGACAGAGCCAGAACTGAAATGCAGACAGGACAGAGAAGGCACAGAAGACTAGATATCAGGAGATCGCCAATTCGATGACCCTTTCTGAGTCTCCTCGTCTCCCGTCCACCAAGAGGGCTAACCGTGCCCCCCTCACAAAACATGCGAATTAGCTGGAGACACAGTTTTGAAAGGCTTCAGCGGCAGCGGCACTGTTTCCCTTGGAGCCTGGCACACCCCCAGGCCCAGCGAGTGTCTGCCTCGACACTGATTTCTGCCCCTTCTCTAAGACGCACAGTGGCCACTAGCGTGGCCTGCCTGTCTCCCTGTGCTTCACTGGTTACAATGGTACTCGTGTCTTCAACTTCAAAACAGAAATCACACCATGATGTTGCTGGTGTTTCCAGGTCCAGAAGATCGGAGGGTCCCCGCCGGCCTGCACACACAGGCAAATGTCGCTTCCTGTCCCCGGGAGACCCCTCCCTGAGTTCATAATCTGCTGGAGAGTGCTGAGGTCCTCGGAGGCGGGATGGCCGTTTGCTTCCTGCCCCTCGAATGATAACCGTGGTCAAGAGTCACATCTGCGTCTCCCAATAGCAGGGCTCCCTGGATGGGCTGCGACCCCTGCATGGGCGTGAGTCCCAGCCTCACCCCTGCAGTCCGAGCTGCCTGAGACCCCCGGAGCCGGTCACGTGCTGGGTCGTCTCCTTTGGCTCCGGGTTGTCTTGTTGTTTTGCATGAGAACGGTGACCAAGTTCTGGCTGCTGACGTCTTCCACTCATTCTGAATGTCTGCATGCTTTATTCAGCAGCCTTTATGGGCTGGTTCTTCTCGTCGGGTCTTCAGGTTTCCTGCTCTGTCTCCGTCCTCCCTTCTGCGACTTCCCAGCCCAGCTCCTCGCACACACATTTTCTCTATTTATTCCCATCGCCCCGTGATTCTGACCCTCAGCTTTCCTGTTTGACCTTCAGAAATGGCCCCCAGCAGTCTCCTCTTGCCCTGGTGCCTGGAGCTCCTGTCTCGGAAACTTAACAACCAGAACTTGCTCCTGTCTATCATTTCTCTTCTGCTTGTAAATTTTACCTACAGCACAAAATCGGCCAGTCTTCGTATTTCTTAACTGCAGTTGTAAGAGTTCCGGTTCTTTCTGCAGGAAACCTGCTTACCCTTCGGAGCCCCTTTGCCAGCACGCTTGGCTGTACGAAGTCAAACTCAGGTTCAAGGCAGAACGGTCCCCAAACACGGTACCAGCAGCATGTTAGCCCACAGCGTTAGTGACTTCTAGGCATGGAGTTTATTTCTGCCACGCCTCCCTGTTCTCTGAGCTTACCCAGTGATCAAAACGGTGAAACAGAAAGCTTACCCAAAGGAACCCATTTTTATCCATTTTGCCCAACCAACAGGCCTTTTCCGCTCTGCCTCAGCCAGCCCTTCGTAGTTCTAACAGGTCCCGTCGATCCACCTTCCCCTGTCTCGTCCACAGATAGACACCTCCCTGGATAGACATTGGATAGCTTATCCACGTGGGCCGGGCTGTGGACTCTCTGTTCTGAGGAACACGTGCTCTACGGAAGTCAGAGAACACTTACTCCTCCCCCGCTTTCTTTGGCAGGCCTGCGAGGAGGAGGAGCGAAGGCGAGAGGAGGCCCGAGCCACGGTCTTTCCTTCCTCCTCTCCGTCCTCGTGGAGCCCTTCCGCCGCCCAGGGCTGGCCCTCCTGCCTGCCCTCGGGTCCACCCCCCACGCTGCCTGTTGCTCCGCGTCCCTGCGGCCCGCTGCCATTGCGATGGCCCAGATGGCCTGGCGGCCGTCATCCTTGGTCCACACGTCCTCCCAAGAGCCCTGTTAAGTGGGAATGTGATAGGACCAGGGTCGCCGTGGGACTGCTAATGGATTGCTGACAGACTGAGTGGACAGAGGGTCAGAGCCACCCTTGCTGTGGGTGACAGCTGGTCTTCCTTGGTCAAGCAGGCCCTGCTGTGCCCCATGGGGACACTCTGTCAAGGTGGTCGGGCCACCAGAGGCCAATGCTCATCGCCCAGGCAGTGCCCCTCCCTCTGCTGGCTTTACTGATAGACAGCTGTCCCCTCGCGTGGGGCCCCCTGGAGCAAGGAGACATTTTCTGTGCTGCTTGCATATGACCTCTTCGGGAAATGATTTCCTGTGTGGCTAGAAAAGGTGGGAGAAGGGGCGGCAGCTTTATGCTCCCAGGGGATCACAGTCACACAGCCTGGAGGAGGGTGCTGTCTGAGCGCTCCAGGAGGACCCGGATGTTCCCAGAGAGCGAAGGCTGACACCGACTGTGGCCATCCATGGGGTGGCAGCAGGGGTGGTGGCGGGGCCATTAGCCCCGCCTCACAGTCCCCTGTGAGACGCCCCTCAAGACCCACAGGAATTCTGGGTGCAGGGTCTGAAACCCTGTATGCCTTGTGTTGGGGAGGCTTGGTCAGAGCCATGATATCTGGTTTGTTCCTATTAAGGCGACTCATTAGAATCCAGAAGCCATTGGAGCCAGGGCTCTTAAGAACATCACCCAGACGAGTGGGGCGGTTTGTGACTGTAGGTGTGGTGGAGCCTGGGAACAGGAGGCCGGTTCACATTCGAGCTTGGGGGTACAGGCACTTGCCAGAAGAAGAGGGGCAGATAGGTAGATAGGTAGGTGATGGCCAGATAAGATACATGTATGCATATTTCTCTTTAAAAAGCTCTCTCAGGGCCTTCAGTTTTGGATCACGGGTACGATCCAGGCCACAGGGGCTCTGAGTATGGAACCCTGTTTTTAGCAGACTTGGAGAAGGAAAGTGCACAGAATAAATCCCAGGAGCAGCGAGGGTCCTGGCAAAGCCCCTCCATGCTGAGGCTGACATGAGCCCAGCAGGCAGCATGGCCCCCTAGGCGGGCAGGCACAGAGTTAACGTGGGGAGCGCCCCTGAGATGCCCAGAATCTGGCTATTCTCACAGGCATCCGGATACAGACACCGTCTAAGGGCATGGGGGCTCTGTCTGCAGGAGCTCACCCTGGGGCTCCCCGCTGGGCTTTCAGGCTCACCCGATGCTGTCCCCCTAAATTCCCAAGCCGATGTTCGAGCCAGGCCCCCGTGCAAGCTGGGACAAGACCCTCCTGCGCCTTCACCAGTTCCGGGCAGACCACCAGCGGTGCTGGGCGCAGTCCACACGGCTGCCGAGTCTTTCATCTTCGCGTTGTGCCTTGGAACTTTAATTAAAGGATCCCAGAAAGCCGATTCCTAAAGGAGGCTGGTGTGGAGCCAGGCGCTCGCGTAACACACCTACTTGCCGTCAACAAGAGCCACAGAGCAAGAATTTCTGCTGGATCCAAGGTGCTCCCCTTCCTCGTCTGCCGGGTGCCGAACAGCCCTGCAATGGTTGTTGATAAGGATGACACTATCTCCCCTTTGTTACTGTTCCTTCCCTCTCCCCCTCCCTTTCTGTTCTCTCCCTCTCCGTTCCCCTTTGTACTCCACCTGGAACTCCTCATCTTGGAGAGAGGTGGAGATTTTTTGCTCAGAATAATGCTCCTTAGCAGATTCCCTGGCAGGGTGTGCTGCGTGGGTCAGCCCGTTTGATGGAAGTGCTCGAGACAGTCCCTAACAATCCTCTTGTCCTTCGGCTACTCTTGCCAAGCCCTCAAGTGCTTTGCCAGAGGGAGAATTCTCTCATAGGTTTTGGTAGCAGCCTTCATTTCTGCACGAGGCACGATCGGGGGGAAGCTAGGAGGAAATTTCCCTAAAAACAAGGGAGACAGAATGGATTAAAACAGGAAGAGGAGGAGGAGGAGAGTTACCCTGTCTCATTTTCTGAGCCAAGCGACTTCCAGAAAAGGGAGGGAGATGGCCAGCTTTGTCTCCTACTCCTGTTGAGCCCCTACCTCTCTAGGAGTGGGCTTTACTTTTTGAGGAAACCTCGATGCTACCTTCCAACTCCTTATCCTCCTAGCTCGCTTCCTATCATTGAGAGTTATCAGTTCCCAGATAAACTGCTTGGGGGAGAAGGGAGACTGAGTGTGATGAAGGACAATGGGCGGGGCCCAGGGTGGAAGCCACCAGGCAGCAGTGCATGCTGGGGATTATAGTTCTCATATACTCCATTGGGTCAGCTAGTCAGAGAAGCAGGCGGAGAAGCAAGCCTGTGCTGGTGTATCTGAGCTACGTCAGGTCAATGCCAGCTGGACCAGGGGACACAGCTGGGGATGGGTCAGCTCCGCCAACCTGTGCTTCCCCCGAAGACAGTTCAACCTCCTTATGCTCATTTATATTTTCTACTTGATCTGTGCATGGATGGGTGAGTTGTTTTCAAGCTTTCTATCATTTTTCCTATCAATTAATACTAAACTTGGAACAGGTTTTGTTTTGTATCTGTCATAGCTACGTTCCTCAGGACTGAAGATTTATGCCCCTTATCTATTTCATTCCTAATGATATTCTTCACTTGTCATTTCTTGCAGTTTTGAATTTTAATTTGACTAATTTTATGATATTTATTTCTTTTTGGTTTGTGTACACCTAATGAACTGGACCAATCTTTTTAATAGTTATTAGTTTGCCTCTTTATAGGCAGTATGTAGTTGAATTTTCTAATAAAACATAAATTAAGTAAAAGTCTTAATAAATCAATAACTATAGAAGATACTAAACAAGTTGTTGAAGGGGTGGATTCAAGAAAATCAAAAGTATCAGATGCATGTACCTTTTATGGGTGACTTTTTTCAAACTTACAACAAAAAATCATCATTACAGAACATTGCCAAGTGTGCAAAGTTTTCCAAATCAACTTACAAATTTGTGTAAACTTGTAACAAACCTGATAAACCTGGAACAAAAAAGACGACTACCAATCTCATTTATAAAGTACAAACAAAAATTTTTTAAATGTTTTAGCAAATTAAACCTGGCAATACATTAGAAGAATGATATATTATTCCAAGGAAATTATATTACAGAAATGCAAGGATGGCTCAATATGAAGAAACTAATACACAATTTATCACACAAAACGACTTGAGAAAAAAGTAATAATTTCAACAGATATTAAAATGGCATTTGGCAATGCTCAGTATTTGTTCTCAATAAAACCAATTAAGAAACAAATACCCAACATCACAGTGAAAAACAAAATAATGAGGATGTTTCCATTAAGATCAGGAAACAGATAAGGATGCTTATTACCATCACTGTTGTTAAACGTTTTTCTAGAAATTTCCATTATAGGATGTATAGAGAAAACAATAAATAAAAATATCAAAAAGAAGAAAAACATATTAAGAAACATGTCATTGCCTAAAGAAAACTGAGTATAATCTACAAAGAAATTATTTGTCACATACACATTTGAGAGGCAGTAAATCTTGATGACCAAGGGCTTAGGCTCAGAACCACCTTTTGATCCTGACTCTGCCACTTGCTAGCTGGGTGACAATGGAGAAGTTATTTAACTGGTAAGGCTGTTTTCTCACCTGTGCAATAGGAGAGAAGCACGTATCCTATGAAGTAAGTAGGAATATCACCCCGTTACACAAATGAGAAAATGCAGGCGTAGAAGAGGTCAGGCGAACTAACTGCCCAGCATCACACAGCTGGTGAGTGACAGGGCCAGGTGAGAATCCATGCAACCCGACGCCAGAGCCCCTTCGCCTAACCTCAGAGCTGCACCGTCATCCTGGTTTCACTCTGTGAAGTGAGGGTAGCTACCACTATTACAGCAACATACAAAAATTAGTATTTCTGTATACCAGTAATAACCAATTGACATTATATGCAAAAGACTAAGTAAATTCAAAACAGCAAAATGACATAAAACTCTAGAAACAGACCCAACAATAAAAGTGAAAGACTGATATAAAGATTTTAATGCAGGACATAAAAGACTATTTGGACAAATGAAAAGATATGTAATTTCTTGGATGGGAAGACAAATAATAGGAAGATGTAAATTCTTCTGAGATAACGTATACATTTAAGGCAATTCTAATTAAAAATCCACGGGATTTTATTGTGTTAGAATTCAATAAAGTGACAAATATTATATTTGCAAGAGAAAAATGAGGCCAAGAATGTTTGGAAAGTGGAATAAAGGAAAATGGCCTGCACTGACAGAGTTCAAAGTGTTTTATAGAAGCACAATGGCTTAAATTATGCAGCTCTATAGCTGGCCAATAAAGGAAAGGAAAAAGTCCAAAAACAGACCCAAATATGTTTACTTCATGACAGAGACACTATTTCAAAGAGCAGGGCAGGGGAGCATACATTACTTGGTAAAAATTTTCTAAAATGAAATGCAAGTAAAGTATAACAAAAGACACAAATGATAATTTTGTACACACTTTAAATATATGGTAAGATATAATTAACGAGAGAAAAGATAAACCGCTAAAATATTTGCACTAGCTGGAAAAATATATTCCCAAATCCTCCTAACATGTAAAGAATTGATAAAGTTAAAAAAGAGAGAGCTAAGGACAAGAAGGAACAGAAGAATAAAAATTAATATGGTCAATAAACACACCGATACACGCTTACCCAATGAGTAATGAAAGGTGAGCTGATTAGAATATTTGTGTGTAAAATGACAACCATACACACACACAGGGGCGGGGGGTGAAAGTAGGTTTACAGTTGTTTGTATGGAAAATAATACAGCAATTAACAAATAACAACACAAGAATAAGCTCTGTTTCATGTATTCGCATCACATGCACCAACCTGTTTTCGCCCACCCTGTATGTAAAATCATCTGGTGTTTTATCAGCAATGACTAGTTTTTTTAAAAAGCTGGAAAATTAATCTATTCTCAAGAGCAACCAATGGCATAAATGATCGAGTTACAATCCTATCGAAAATGTACTTTCTAAATTTCCTAACACATGCAAGCGATTGGGTTAAATGAGGAGCTATATAGTGGCTCTGAATGGGAATGTCGAATACGGCAAACGTGCAAATACTACAACATTTTGCAAAGGAGTGAACCCCAGTGACACGGATGCCCTCACAGGCCCAGGCCAGGAGAAGCCAGCAACACCAGTTGGTGTTTATTGTCTCTTTCCCTTCACCTACCGTCCAAAACCAGGCAAAACTCCTCTGTGTTGTCAAACTCAGACCTATTGTCTCGTTGGCTGTTCGTCACTTTTCAAGTGATAACCTGAGGGCAAAGAGGCCAGTACCTCTGTCTAAATAGTCAGGTATTGCACGTTTTAAAAATCCTTGTGGCACACCGGGTGAAATCACTGTTCTAAAGTCTAGCTCCGTGGGTGCTCAGTGTTTACTGAGTGAATGAATTGGAAGAAAATGCCAGTGAATATTTAACAGATACTGGGCTGCGAAAGGACACTCTAAATGTAAACAGAATGGGAGAGAAAGCATAATTTTTAAAAACTGATATATCTAACTATATAATATTTAAAACTTCCGTAAGTAAAATGCAGAAAATGGTGCAAACAAAATTAAAGGCAAAGAAACAAATTGGCAAAATTTTGGTAATAAATGTGACACTGAGAATGAATATCTTTAACAGGCAAAGCGCTTAAAAATCAATAAAGAAAATAATAACGTCCCTGGGGAAAAAGAGGTAGAAGCAAATGTACAATTTTGCAAAAAAAAAATGGCCACTGATATGTGAAAAGATGGTTGATGCCATTAATAATTGAAGAAATGAAAGTTAAAACTATAAAATGCCAAAGGTTTTCTTTTTCTGGGGGGGGGGCCTCCCTAATCTTTGCTCCATTCTGCATTCAACAACTACTTCTTGACTGAATACTAGGTCGGCATGCGTGGGATTTCGTAGTAACATAAAACAGCCACTGTCCCTGGCTCAGGGAGCTCCCATTCTAGTGAGGAACACAGAAGACAATAAACATGTAATTGGATCAATATTTGGTCTGTCAGGTGGTGATCATTACCACTGATTGATACAACAGTGCGGGCTCATAGACTAACAAGGCCCCACTCTGTGGGGGTGCTGACAGTGGGGGAGGCTGTGTGCATGGTAGGGGCAGGGGGTCATGGGAAATCTGCACTTCCCGCTCAGTTTTGCCCTGCCGCTAAAACTGCTCAGGTCTGGGACCAACGACAAAAGGAAGCAGGGTTGGGGGATAGGGATTCAGGGCTGGGGGCCGTAGCTGCTGCCAGCATATGTGGAGTGACCAGTGACGGTCTCTCTCATAAGGTGGACTTGAGCAGACTTGCGGAAATGGGAGGCGGAGCTCTGGGGTGCAGGCCGAGCACCCAGGCAGGGCAGCAAGCCAAGGCCTGAGGCTGGGACACGTTTGGTCCTCAGGACAGCGAGACTAGAGGGGTGTGAGCGGTGAGCCTGCAGGAATGAGCCTGGGGGAGTGGATGGCTGGCGTGGGGGCAATGCTGGGCAGGGCCAGGGGACCAAGCCTGCCCACAATTGTGGAAAGAACTTGATGACTTGCTTTGGGAGAAAAATTTTAAATACCTACAGAAAACCTTAAAGTTGTGCCTATCTGTTTTCAGTAATTGTTTCAGTAATTTCTCTTCTAGGAAATTATCATAAAGATATAATCAAATCTGTTGACAAAAATACACATAGAGAATATACATCATGACATTATTAATATACCAAAATAAGTGAAAACCATTAAATAATAATGGATTTCTTCAGAAATTACAACACATATATACTTTGGAATAACATGAAGATTTTTTAAAAATTATGTTTTGCAAGAATGGCAATAATAGGTAATTCTTGCTATATAATACTGATGAAAAGTGAAGTCTAAAAATTTTATATACATAATTTTATTTTATTTTATTTTTAAATATTTTATTTACTTTTAAAGAGACAGGAAGGGAGGGAAGGAGAGAGGGAGAGAAATATCAATGTATGGTTGCCTCTCATGCGTCCCCTGCTGAGAACTGGCCTGCAACCCAGGCATGTGCCCTGATTGGGAATCGAACCACAATCTTCCAGTTCACAGGCCCGCACTCAATCCATTGAGCTACACCAGCCAGGGCTACATAATTTTATTTTATATTTATTTTATAAATATACAATTTTATTTTATATTTGTTTTATAAACACACAATTCATATTTTACCTACATTTTATTACATTTACATATAATAAAATCCAAATTTTGTAAAGAAATAAAAATCATAGAAAAACTGAGAAGGAATATATTTAAAATTAATAAATTTTTTTTCTGGTGTGGCTGAAGGTACAATAGAATGATGGGTGGTTTTCAGTGTCTTCTTTACATTTTTTCTGTAATTTTTGACAATAGCCTACATTTTAATTTCTAATAATATCAGTAAAGATTTTTTAAAGCATTGAATGACAATTACTCAAGTAAATGTGTTAGTTAAGACACAGGCTTCAAATGAAATTTCATTTGCCTCTGTCTCACCCAGCCACATACTAGGAATTAACAGTTTCCTTCCAATCCAATACTTTGATTATTCTACCAAATCAAGAAAAAAGTGGAAGTTAAATTGAGTCCAAAATGCAAAGAACAATGGTGAACTCCAAGAAAAATCTCCCGAATTATTTGCATGTCAAAGGCCAGCGTGTCCTTCTGTGTCACCTTTGGGGAAGAGCTCCCCACGTCCTCCGTGAGGACAGAGGCATCTCATGCTGGTCCTCCCATTTCCACCCTGAGTAGTCTTCCCCTAAAAAAAGAATAAAGAACACTCAATGACAACTACTAAAATGCTTGGCAAAACTACGCAAACACAGAGGCCAATGAAGCATGAACAGTCCACACCCAAACCGTCTTCCTGACCCAGCCGCTGTCACCCCCTGGCCCTGGACTGAAACGGCGGGATGAACATGACAGAGCAGGCGAAGGCGGGCCAGGCGCAAAGGTGCGCCCGTTAAGGGGCTCGTATCCGTCTGAAGAAAGTGTGTGCCGTGTGCATCCCCAAAGCACAGAGGAGGGCGTAGCCATCTGCCCATCTCCCTGAACCTGGAGAAGGCAGTTTTTTCCTTCGGATTTATTCTCCTCCCCTTTTTACTGTCGTCTAAAACAGGATGGTCCTCTCCCTTCTTTGGATTTTGAAGCTATTGGTACTTTTGTTTTCCTTTTAAGGCTTGGTTGCTTTAGAGTTTGAAAATGAACACACTGGTAACCATTACGGGAAGGCAGCCTGATTTTCTGGAGCATACACGCCGTGCAGTGGCGTCACCAAGGGCTCAAGCCCTGGCCCAGCACTTAGGATGGGTCTTGCTGTCTCCCTTCCCTCCCCAGGCTTCAGTCCCTGCACCTGCAAACACAGAGACCAATACCCGCTGTGCTGTGGGGCGCATGGACTACGTGAGACTGGGCTGCGTAACCCTGGGCCTCCCTGCCATTTCAGAGCATGCTGCCTTCCCCCCTGGACTAAGAGCTGTTCAGTCACGGCTCTCGGGGGGAAACTGGAGCAGAACACTTGGTATGCCAAAAAAAATCTGCTGTTCAGCCTGTTAATACAAAAATTAATACAAAAATAATAAAGCTAGGCAGTGTACTTTAATTTCTTTTTAAAGAATGAGGATAGGAGCACATACATGAATGACCCATGGACAACAGTGTTAGGGTTGACTGTTGCGGGAGGTTGCAGGGGCAGAGCTGGAAAATTGGGACAACAGTAATAGCACAAACAATAAAATATTTCATTGAAGGAAACAGTGAGGATAGGCGTTGCCATCATTCATTTGTACTCTCTGGGCACCAATAACGCAGACTTGTAAGATGGTATTTGATAAGCCACTTCAGGGATGGCCTCCCTGCATATTAAACTGGACTATTCTGAAAACAGAGCTGAAGACTTCTATTTCTAAAAATGGGGTGGATTAGATTACCTAAAATCTCTCCCTCTGCAAAATACCCAGAAAATGCTGAAAACTTCTGACACCCTTTTAAAATTATCATTTGAATTCCAAGAAAGTAGGAAAAATCCCTGGGGTAAAAAATGAAATAAATGCAAACACTAAAACAGTAAGCACGGACGGATGTTTTCACTGCCTAATTGGGGGAGGAGTCAGAAGATGGGGGGTTGCCTGTCTTCCTAGGCAAGAGAACTTCTTGCCCTCTCTCAAAATCTCTCTCTCTCTCTCTCTCTCTCTCACACACACACACACACACACACACACAGAGTATTACGAGTCCCCCATATATCCATCAACCAGTTCAATCAAGATTTTGCAACATTACTTTATATCTCTTTTTTTATTTGTGTATTTACGTCTCCTAAAGTATTTTACACAAAATCTAAGACTTGTCATTTCACTCTCCATACTTCCATATGCATAGCTAAAAGTTATGTGTATTTTAAAACAGCATGGCAAAAGAGGTACAAACATAAAATAAAAGAATTTGAATAAAAGCCCCGTGATGTTAAGCTTGCATTGGAAATATTAACATGAACAGATTTGTTTTCATTGCTTAGAGGAAAAGGTCTAACAAAAATGAAAACTCAGTGGCAACAAATCTCTTACCCCTGCCTTTTTTTTCTGGTGCTAGAAGATGCCCCAGGATC